>ML789988.1:138405-154016 GCA_009831015.1 Picea engelmannii | reverse complement strand
TATGCGTTTTAAATGTGGGTTAATGCAGAAGCGGGGGAGCATTTACCCCGACGTCCTTTCCCTCTGCTGTATATTGACATGAACTTCACCATGGAGGCATTTCATTCTCGCTCGAAGCTCGCAGGGTTCCTCTCTGTGTGGCTCGGGCTTAGTCCTCTTCCTCCTTCCGCGCAAGAGCATTCCATCCTCGTTCTCCATTCCCAGGCGCTCATCCTACCCCCTGATAATTGCACCAGGCCTCCGATGACGCGGCCGAGAGGACGTCCAAGGCGTGGCTCTCCTTGGAAGCCTCGAAGGCCCCCCGACTACCCCCTCGGATTCGACCTCGGATGACTCTTCTCATAGCCATCGCTCTGAATTCACCCTCCCCTCTCCGCGGGCACCACAATTGGGTTCCATGGCGATAATAACCTGCTCTCCCACCGCACTCCTCCGACTCCTCCACGACCCCCATGCCGGTCCGTCCAGCCCTGTCCCTTTCACTCATCCTCCAAGCAACCTGCAGGAGGACCCCCCAACAGCGCCAGAACCTCAGGATTCCTATAACAGGGAGCAATTTAGGGACAGCCTTTCGATTCTGCACACTCTGGTATTCGAACTGAGGCAGGACGTGGCAGACTTGCACTTCCGCCTGCAAACTACGGAAGCCAAGGTGACAAGCTTCCTTCAGATTATTACGTCCATGCACTCAACACTGTTTCCTGACCCTGCAGAAGATGGCAAAGAGGAAGGTCAGCAGCGTAGGCCGACTCCAGCAAGCACGAGCCAGCAGACGAAGGCGAACAAGGGTGACGCCGAGGACAAGGAACGTGGCGGGGAGACGGCCATTCAGTGGTACACCGGGCCAACTCTCAACGAGGAAGAGCCATGGCCTGGAGACCTCTCGCCAGGTGTCTGATTATCTAGAGTTATACTTGTCTAGTTTTCTTAGACTTTTGTTAGTAGCAGATAGACAATGAGCCTCTCTCTTTTTGTTTCAAACTTGGTCTATTTAGAATAATGGTTTAGTAAGGCTGGCTGGACTGGTTTCCCCATAGCTGGGGCAGTCCAGTAATTACAGCCTGCATATTTTGTACTCAGTTTCTCCTGCCACAGTTTATGGCAGCTCCTAATATACAAATATACTTACTTAAAAAAAAAAAAATACATAAATTACTTGTTTTGTATTTATGTATTATTTGTTTATAAAGTAAAATATATAATAAAAAAAATTATAAATGAAATGTCCATTCAAAAAATTATACGTTTTATAACTAAATACATAATATTTATCAAAAATTATTATTATTATTATTATACCATTTTATTTACAAATAAACTAAACTATGACAGTGACTAACTACTTTTTAACTCCCTGTTATTTTATATATATACACATTACATCCAAATGAATGTAAGAGCATTACATTTTCTCTTAATACAATAAAGAATATATAAAAACATTATTATGAAATAAAGCAAGGAAGAATCAAATATCAAATAGATAAAAGTCAACATAAATTTTATAATCCATCTTTAAAATAATGACGAAGATATTGCTCCTCATAAGGTGTATGAAAAATCGAGATCCAAACTAGTGTATAATAAGAGGTTAAGGGTCCATGTTCACAATAGTGGACATGAAGGATTATGCTACATTGGATTGGTAAAGAGTTTGACAAGGATAAATTTAGATAATATGAGGTTAAGGGTCCATGTCACAATAGTGGCCATGAAGGATCATGCTACAGTAGATTTGTAAAGAGTTTGATAAGGATCAATTTAGTGGTATGCTTTATATTAAAAGGTGGAAAGGGATAGATAATATATTTAATAGAGGTGTTTTTATTTTTTGTCATCAAAGTTCAATTTTTAAAATTATCTTAGTGACATGATCTTTCCTTGTCAACCTATTATATCTACAACCCAGTGTCTATATCTATGTAAGTGGGTGATTTATATAAGTGGGTGATTACATGTGGTTGGGAATAAATGGAAGTTTTAAATAATTTTGGTACAATAGAAACACTTCATTAATAACATTTTATTTAAAATAAAAAATTATTTTAATTAGAGATATATTTTCTTTATTATAATATCTCATATTTAAGAATGCTAATTGTATGTACTAATCATCATATATATATAGTTAAAATTTGTTTTTCTTAAATTAAAAATCAGTATTTTACATTATATATATAAAAAATAAATATATATGTTCTTAGTAGAGGTTTTCCTTAAAAGGAAACTAGAGCCTCTACTAGTGTGTTGTTATCATAATTAGTCATATTGTTCAAATCATACTTCATATCAAAAAAGACACCATAACGACTCCTATTATTCTATAACAATAAAATAAAACCATACATAACAAATATGACCAATATTAACCATAAGGGGGAGGTGGAATCTCCTCCACAACCAGTTCCAAAATCACATCTTTGTCGCTTGCTTGCTCTTATGATGTCTTAGATGGCTAAGGGTTCTCATTAATTTCTATTGAGTGGGCTTGTTTACCCACCGAGCCATCCAAGTCCTCTATATTCTACTTCCCATTTTTCTCTTCATCCACTAGAGTGATTGCAACACTGACACCAAAGACAACCTTGCACACCACCTTGAATTTTCCTTCAAAAATTTGGATAGTGTGTAGGATTTCTTGCTTCTCATCCTACTTATTCTCTATGGCCTAGTGATCTGTATTGGATCATTATATTATTTTTCATCTATCTCAATGTTTTATGGGTGAAAAATATTGGAGGAATCAACTTATAGAGCCATTTTAGTGGCTAGTCCCAATTTGGAAAATTGGGTCCAAAAAATCATTTGAAATCTTATGGAGCCATTTAAAGGCATCAAAGATAACTTTTTATGGTCAAACCTTACTATGGACCAAGAGGATATATTCTACACACCAAGACCTTTCCAACAGTGCAAGAATCGACTCAATCAAAGTTTGTATGCAAAAGTTATGCCTCCTGCAAGTTGACCTATTGTATTGATCACCAGGGTACAAGTGGATGTCGCGTCATCCCCCATTACTTAAACATGTGGGGCTAGCCATGTAGTGTATTTTTTAGAAAATTCTAGAAGGCATACACCTGATCACTAATTGAGGATTGAGGAAGTCAATACCCTAACCCTATATGAATATCAGACTATGTTAAATATCGGGCCGCTAGGAGGAGAAGGGGTTCCATTATTTTGCATTATATCTTGTTCCATAAGTGAGAAAAACATAAGAGAGTGGTATTCTGTGAGCACAACAAAGAAGGAGAGATTCGATAGTAGCCATACAGGCCACAATGTCAAAGGCAACTCCACAAAAAGTGCCTCTTTCTTTGTACTTACATTTGAAGAAAAGAGAGCAAAGCGACCTCACCTTCTAGTTGGGTTTTCTTTCATATTAGGTTTCCCAAATCACATCTTGTGTTTATTTGTAGATGGCGTGTGATTATTTTTTTAAGTTCTCTATTTTTTCGCATTTCATCTATTTCATAAATTTTAAGCAGAAAACCAGTAATTAAAGAATTTGAGATCTAAAGGAAATTAACCTTTGCAGTAAAGATTTTAGTATTTTATTAGATTTGTTGTGACAAATTTTCTAGTGGAATATCCATGGAAGTTCACAGATCATATTGGTATCAGAGTGAGGTTTTCTTAGGGTATTTATGGAAATTTGCAGGGATCCAGAAATTGGTTTAAAAAGAAAGACACAGAACCCTAGCCATGGCCGATGAGTATGTTCATAACAACCTTCTAGATCTAGTAGAGGAGAGATTTCTGAGGCTGGAAGAGAAAGTTGCTGACATATATCGCTATATGTCCCTCCTCATGGAATCTCTAGAAAACAAGTTTGGACCAATCAGAGAGGTTGGAGGCTCTAATTTAGATCAGATTAGAGGGGAAATCGGGAGATAATGAAGACCCAGAAAAGGAGTTGCAGAAAGAACCCAAGAAAGAGTAGTCGAGTTCCAGTGCCATAAAACCTCCACAATATTTATTTAATATGGAAGCAAAAGTGGACATAAATCCATACCAAGGTGATATTGATGAATTAAAACTAAATCATTTATTGTAGTAACTAGAAGTTTATTTCAGCGTTCACCATATAGATGAAGAACACAAAATATCATTTTTTCAGATTGAAGTTGGAGGGCCATGTTTTAACTTGGTGGTAAAGCCATATGGAAACACTTAGGTTGGAGGGTGATCCACCAGTAACTAAGTGGGAGGATTTCAAAACCCTCATTGAGTCCTAGTCCTATCCTATTGGGTATGTAGAGGACCAATGAATCCATTGGCATTACTTTAGGAAAAGGAAGGGATAGAGTGTACATGAGTACACCAATGAGTTTAGAAAGATGGCCATCATGTTGGGTGTCTCTCCAAAGAACCTAGATGTAATCCTCAATTATATGGGGGGGGGCTACATAGTAATATACGAAAGAAAGTGATGATTTTCAATCCAAGGACAGTGGATGAGGCTTATGTATAGGCACAATATATGGAAAACATAGGCTGGAAGAAAGGGAAACCAAGTGGTTCCAAGCAGAAAGAGAACCATGAAGTTCCAGAGAGGGGAAAAAGAAGTGGAAAGGAGGGGACGATAATAATATGACAACCACTGCACATCAGTGTAATGATCCCAAAAACCATTGTAACCATTGCAATATCGACGGGCACACCGAGGAAAAGTGTTGGAAACTACATCCAAAATTGAACCCAAAGAATCGTAAGAAGGAAGAAAAGAAAAAGAATCTTCTAACCACGGATTCGAGAAATCAAGTTGAAATAAGATCTGATGTGGATAAGAAGATTGTCTGCACATCAATGCAGAGGGAGGTGAATCTGAGTAGCCTTCATCACTAGGAAGAGAAGGAGATGAACAAGCTCTTCCACATAAATATTCAAGTCAAGAAGACCAAGATAGATGATCTATTCAACTCTAGTTCACAAGATAATCTCATAGCAGTGGATTTGGTCAACAATCTTGGATTGGAGGTTCACAATAATCCCAGCCCTTATCCATTGGGTTGGTTATTTACAAGGATACATATATCAAGGTAATAGAATGGTGCAAGATTAAATTTGTTGTAAGTGCTTATTTTATTGATGAAGTAGAACTGGACGTAGTACCCCTTGATGTATGTGGAGTAGTGTTTGTAAGCCCCTATATGTATATGAGAGATGCAATACTCATCCAGAGAGACAACCAACATTGACTAATCAAATATGGGAAGTCCTACATCATCAATGTGCATAAATGCAAGTCAATTATTTCACTGGTAAGTGCCAACCAAGCCAAGAAATTTATTAGTTCGAGTAGAGAATATGTTTTACTTTTCTTAAGATAAAATCAGATCGAATATGAGTCGATAAGATTAAATACATTCCTGGGTGTACTAAAGAAAAGAAACATT
Source organism: Picea engelmannii (assembly GCA_009831015.1). NCBI lineage: Eukaryota > Viridiplantae > Streptophyta > Pinopsida > Pinales > Pinaceae > Picea > Picea engelmannii. Next base: position 148,614 of record ML789988.1, on the reverse strand, counting down.
AGTTGGAGGATTTTCCACAGGCATAGAAAGGAGTGTTTCATGATCCTAAAGGAATACCACCCAAGAGGGAAGTGGAGAACGAAATACAGTTATTTCCAGACTCCCCATTATTGAATTTTGGGTTGTATATACAGTCTGTTCTAGAAGAAAATGAAGTGAATAAGCATTTGCAACAACTATTGGAGCATGGTGTGATTCGTCCAAGCATCTCACCTTATGATACCCTCTACCCAGGGTTGATGATATGTTATATTAGTTGCACCATGCAAAATATTTCACCAAGTTGGATCTCAAATCATGATACCACCAAGTACGTGTCAATGAAGAAGACCCCTGGAAGACTTCCTTCAAGACAAGGCAATGCTTGTATGAATGGTTGGTCATGTCATTTGGTTTATGTAATGCACCAACTACATTTATGAGACTAATGAATGATGTATTATTCCCATATATAGATTGTTAAAGTCTATTTGGATGGTATACTAGTTTATAGTTCTACCTAAGAGGAGCACATATCACATCTCATGTATGTGTTAGAGACTCTAAAGAAGCATTAGCTACTGGCTAACCTCAAGAAATGTGATTTTTCTCAATAGTATTTGGTGTATTGGGGGTATGTGATCAGTGGAGGGGAGATCAATATAGATCTCGTAAATATGGAGGTCATCATGAAATGAACAGTTCCTACAAATGTCACTAAAGTTAGGAGTTTTTTAGGGAAGCAAAGTACTTGCATAATTTCATAGCTTCATTTTCAGCAATAGCTGCACCACTCCATGCCATAATAACAAGTGGTAAGAATTTCCAATGGGGGGAGAATAAGAAGAAGGATTTCGATGAGATAAAAATGAATATCAATCAAGAACCAGTTCTTTCATTTCCAAACTTGAAAAATCCTTTCTAAGTGGAGACATATGCAAGTGTGTATGATATGGGATAAATTTTGATGCAAGGAGGAAGACATGTATGCTATCATTTTGAAATATTTCATGGGGTAGTTCTCAACTACCCTACCTATGATAAGGAACTATATTTCCCTAGTTCAAGCCGTTGAGGAGTGGGAGCACTATCTGATGGGAAAGGAGACCATCATCCACATAGATCACCAACCTCTAAAATATTTGTAGGCCCATAGTAAGCTACAACAAACTAGACATTACAAGTGGATGGGGTTTTTACAACAATTTCATCTAGTCATCAAGTATAAGAAGGGAAACACAAACAAGTCGACAGACATGCTTTCAAGGCCACCCACATCCAAGATTACAACTTTAAGAACTCTAATGCATATGGAGCCTTTTATGCAGTATGCATAGAGAGAGGCATACACAAAATATGAGGACTTCAAGGAGGTGTTTCAACAGCTACAAGGACAAATTCATATAGAAGAAGGTGACAACAAGGCTAACTATCATTTCCATAATGGTTTACTCTACAAAATTGAAAATCTTTGTGTACCTAAAGGTGAACGACTACAACTTATCAGAGGGGCTCACACGAGCCAAGGTTGCAAGACATTTTGGTGTTGGGAAGAAAGTTGCAAACTTACAGAGGTATGTGTACTAGATCAGAATGAAAGAATATGTAGCATGATGTATTAGAGGATGTATACTTTGTTGTACCAACAAGCCCAGTAATAGGAAGCAAGGTCTATACCATCCCTTACCTGTACACACTCGACCTTGGGAAAGCATTTTCATGGATTTTGTGGGAGGTTTACCAACAACTAGGAAGGGACATGACTATCTATTTTTGGTAGTTGACAGGTTCAACAAGATGTGCATTCTCATGCTTTGTAAAAATACCATCAAAGGACAGGAAGCAAAAAACATGTTCTTTGAACATGTTTGGGTTCACTTTGGGATACCGAGGAGCATCATCTCAAATAAGGATACTGTATTTCTTAGTACATTTTGGAATACATTGTGGGAGAAGATGGAAACAAAGTTGTATAGGCCTACAAAATTCCATCCACACATAGATGGGAAGACATAAGTAGTCAATAGGACTTTGGTCCAACTTATAAGGGGTTACAATCAAAAGCATCGAAAGACCTAGGATGCGAATATAACATACATACAACACTCTTATAACAGAGTGGTTCACACTTCTACTGGTGAGTCCCCTTTTCAAACTTGTTTTGTGTATTTGTCTCCTTCTCCCTTGGATGTTGTTTATGGAAAACAAGGATAAGTGAGGGAATACACCATGAGAGAAGCATTAAAAGAAAAGAATTTTGTCGAAAATATTAGGAAAATCCATTTGCATGTACAAGACATGCTGAAGAAGTCATGGGAAAATTACAATGCTAGACATGATCAACACATAATCAACAAGTCAGTCAAAGTGGGAGATATAATTTGGTTACAATTGAACAAGGAAATACTACATGGTTCTTGTAAGAAGATCAAGGTTCTATGGTATGGCCCTTTCAAGATATTGGAGAAGGTGGGAGATAACACCTACAGACTCAATATACCCCCATACATGCACATTTTATCAGTAGTTAATGTGGAGAAACTCAAACTATATGAGCCTTCCTTGTTGGATAAGGATGAGGAGCATGTCCTACCTTCCATAGAGGACTTAGCACCATATGCTCAGGTAGAGTTGGCATAAGACACCTTTTTGCAGAAGCAATCCAAAATTACAAGACATGGGAAACATGACCTTTGGCAGAGTGGGTTGAAAGGACAACTTCTAGGAAGTCAATACTCTAACCCTAGACAACTATCAAGCTATGTTAAATACCGAGCCACTAGGAGGAGAAGGGGTTACATTATTTTTATTTTTATCTTGTTCCATAGTAGCTGCGAAAAACATATGAGAGTGATATTCTATGAGCATAACAGAGGAGGAGACATTCTATAGTATCCATACAAGCCACAATGTCAAAGGAAACTCCATAGAGAGTGTATCTTTCTTTGTACTTGCATTTGAAGAAAAGAGAGTAGAGTGACCTCACCTTCTAGTTGGGTTCTCTCTCATATTGGGTTTCCCAAGTTAGATATTGTGTTCATTTGTGGATGGTGTGTGAGTATTTATTTATGTTCTCTATTTTTTCGCATTCAAGCTATTTCATAAATTTTAAGTGGGAAACCAATAATTAAAGAATCTGATATATAAAGGAAATTAACCTTCACAATAAATATTTCAATATTTAATTAGATATGTTGTGACAAATTGTCCAGTGGAATATCCATGACAATTTATAAATCACCTAGGAAATCATTGGATTTACCATCTAGTACACTTCGACAATATGGAAGTATTTGGTATCCCTAGTGCAGGAGTAACCCGAGTATAAAACTAAGCATCCCACTTCCTCCACAAGTTGGATATATTCTACCTTGTGTCCCTAACTACTTCCTCGAATGCCTCGAGCTTGGCTCGAGCTGCTTCGACTTGCTGCTTTGTTGTGGCCTCTTGTTCAGTGAACTCCTGGATCACTGCGTCGTTCATTGGTCCTTTTAGGCGTTGTTCTTCTTTGAGGACGACCTGTTCTATCTATGCTCCTTGGCTCTCGACCTCTGTAAAAAACAAACATGCCTTATCTTACGCAGGTTTAAGTTGTTGAGTGACTTCCATCACTTTTCTTTGAAGCATATGGATCTACTGCTGAGATGTACGTTGTTCATGAGACCTCTTCATTATGTCTACAGCTGACAGGGCCTTTATCTGTGCCTGTAGTGTATCTGCATGCTTCTTCGCTTCTTGGAGCTATGATTCCAATGCATGTAACTCAAGATTCTTAGTGATTTTTTCATATGTTTGAGCGCTCCGATTACTTAGCTTCTTGCACTTCAAGGCAAGAGATTTTAATTTGTAAACTGCACTGCAGGCAATGGCTTCCCTTTGGACTTGTACATATTGAGGGGTCTCGGGCACAATGCAGAGCTCCAAGTCTTCTATGCGCTACTGGAGCTGATAGATTACATCTTCGAGTTGTGCCACCTACTGTGGAACTCGTTCTTCGGCCTTTACTTCAGTGACTGTCACAGAGTGAAGTGCTCTGTGAACCATTTCCTTAACTTCGATTTTATCTGTGAGCAATTGTTCCTTTTCTTTATGCAACTGGGATTTTTCTTCATAGAACCTCTCTTGCAAAGTAAGCTTCTCACTTTCGGCAGTACTGCGTTTCTCTAGAAGGTAATCCTATGCTTGCACCAAAGCTTGGGTGGCTTGCGCTGTCTCCTCCTGTGCTCGTCGAAGGTGAGCTTCGACTGTATCAACGATCCAGTGGAGTTGAGCTGGCTCATCTCCTATTTCTGGTGTTCCTGCTGATAGAGGTGCAGTAGAAACTGTGCGGCTGGACTGTAGTTCCTACTGCACTTCTTGAAGTTCAACCTTGATCCGACTGAACACCTTCTCCTTCTTAGCTTATTGCTTCTCTACTATCTCCAGTGAAGCATCATTCATGGTTGCGATGATGAAGTCAAAGTCGTCTGAAGTGAGGGTGATCTCAAACTTAGTCCTGGTTGCTTTCGATTTCTTCCTTAAGGAAGGTTTCGGAGCGGAAACCTTCCTTTTCTTCAAGGGGTCCTCCTCGTCTCTAGGCGGTGTAACCTCTCCTTTCTTCTGTTCAACTTCTACGCCATCTATCTCTTCGTCATCACCTCCTTTCTCAGGTGAGATAGAAGCATTCTTTGTCGAGGTACTATGGACATCTTGAGATTCTTCATTTTTCTTGGTCTTGCTCAGTCCAAGTGTATCGTGCACTGCTTCTGGATTGTCGATATCAAATAGCTCTGTGGGGTCTGCTGGGATGAGGAGGTCTGCCGACCATTCCTTAGTAATCTCTTCTAGGTCTTCGTCTGTCATCTTGTAGTATGACTACAACTATTGTTTATTCTCATCAGCGCGCACTGTGATATAGATGAAATGGCGATTTGCATTGAATTTCATCTAGGGTCTAAACCTGTGGAGTGTGTTCGGGGTTATACGAGGCTCGTAATGGATAGTGGTATTCAGTTGGGTGTAATAAGTGTGGAAGATGGAATTTGATTTCCACTGCTTGTTCATGTCACTGGAGTACCACAACATACTGAACTTCACAACCAGTGGTTCAAAGGGCTCGATGTCCGGGAATTTCGCACCTTCCGGCATCTCCCATGCAATGAAAATGATTAAGATGAGAAGCCAATTGAAGTGGAACTCATATCCTTGGTCTTGCACTTCCTTCCAGTCCAGTTCTAACTGGTTCACCAAGTACTTCACCCAATTCATGTGTAGGCCCTCCGCGCACTTCCCTGTGAGGTCGACTACAAATCCAGTTACTTGGGTGGGCTGGTTCTTGTGAACTAATTTCCATGCAATCAGTTGACAGGCTAGGCGCACTGCTCCACTCTGGATAGAGGCTACCTTGTATCCTCATGTGCTCTTCTCTACATCTCCATAAGTATCCTTTATCCTCTGGGTGAGAGCGCGATCCACGGTCTTTCTGGGGTAGAAATCCTGTGGGTTGGGGCCTTGCATGGTTATCACTGTGATCTGATTGATCAATGTCATATCCACTATGATGCGGCAGTTCAGCCACAAATAACCTCCATGATAGCAAGAAAACAGTAATTTGTTCACCTCCTGGTGTCGCCTGAAGTGCAGAATCTTCATAACATTTAGTAGGGTGGACTGCACGAGGTTTTGGGTCCATGACTACGGGATAATCTTTGAGTTCTTTCCTTTTGTTCTCATCAGATACTTATGTGGGGTGAGCATGTTGTAAACCTTCCTTTCACCGAGGTTGAATTTTCTAAACTTCAACGCTGTGATCTTATCCTGGTCAGCACGAACTGCATGCACCTCTTTTGGAAGGTACGCAGTGACCAATGCATATTCAAAGTCTCTGGGCACATTGTCTCGGTTTACTGTGCCACTCAGAGGTGGTATATAGGCAGGTAGGATGCTCAAAATCAGCTTAGCATTCGCTAAGTCATCCTTGTTCTTAGTTCACCTTTCACAGGACGATCCAACTCTGTGGCAAGTCGATGGAGAGGTCAGCAGTCCTCTTGTCAACGATGCTTGTATACTTGTAGGCACTCCTCTTTCTGACATGACTCTCTCTGTCATCAAGTCGAGGATAATTTCTATCACTGATTCTTCAACTGCGGTGAGGTCGTCGGACATACGCGCTTGGGATTAAAATTATCGGGGTCATGATGGACTTAGACAGTGCACTGGAATAATAGAAAGGGCACAATGATCAGTGTATGCAATTCGTTCAGTCTGCAGGCTTCAAATTCTTAGTTAGCAAAAGTGTTCTTCGTGCATGGAGCGAAGGGATAAGTAGGCAACTTGACAACGGTTCATGTGTGATGGTTATGAGCCCCTATTAACTCTTGTTCGATCCGTTATGGCATGGTCCAATGGTCTGATGATGAACCTTTATTTCTTTTCTATCCATTTGGAGCGAAATTCGAATGGATATATCGCCCCCAACGCCTATATTGCTTCTCCGTGGAGAAGTGCCATGTGTCGTTGTTCTGATATCTCGATGAAGCTCCAATTCTGCAAATTTTCTTTCTGCGAAGTTCCCTCTGGGATCTTCTGTAACTTTCCAATCTTAGACCTTTTCTTACTTAGCTTTCTAGCCTTCTTTCTAGTGAGCTTTGTCTCGGTAGTCTCTTTTCCATTTTGATTCTTATCGTCTTTTAACATAGTCACTGCGCGTTGTTGAGATTCTTTCCTAGGATTAAGGGGTAATACCTCTTCTTTATCTGGATTAAGTACTTCAGTATTTTGTGTGTCTCCTAATGTTCTTGTAGCTTTGACATCAATGTTTCTAGTGACAACTAGCTTCAATCTGTTCTCCTGTTATTCAATCAATTGTGTGATCCTTCTAGCCATGAAATCTTTTAAGTCTTGTTTCTTCTACTCTGAGGCTTCTTCTTATTCCTTTCGTTTGGCTTGGGCTCTATCAATCCAAGGTTTTCCTATTAACATGGTAAATGGGGCGATGTCTTCAATAAAATTAATAATCTCAAAATCTTCCTTTGTCAAAGTTCCATTAACATTCATAGGTATCTGAGCGAGCTTCCCACATAAGTTTACCATCTTTACTCTTAATAGTCTTATTCCTCCTAATGAAGGGATCATAGCAGGCCTTCCTATATCTTCCCAAGTTCTTTCTGTCATGATATTCACTTGTGTGTCCTCATCTAGAACACAGTCAATGTTGAAGTCCCCTATTCTTGCTTCAAGGCACTCCTTGTCTTTAAAAATATCTGATAGTCTAACATGTCAACGGTCATCCGAGGTGTCTTTCATCTGTAGTAATGCCTTCTCTAATTCTTTCTGGGGTTCCGCTATAGCCTTAGTTTCTGGATTTGGCTTAGGGTTTTCTTGTCTTATGTTCATACTTTCAATCTTAGCAATCATTCTGGGGAAATCCAACACTTCATGGTCCATAGCCTTACAACAAAGACAACTAGGTCTTCTTCCAGGGCATTCTTTAACAATATGTCCTAGTCTTTTGCAACTATAACAGAGGGTCAATCCTCTCTTTCTTTGAAATGATCCCAAGCTTCTCATGTACTGTGCGCTAGGATCGTATGAGCTAACCTGCAACAATTTTTTTATAGGATCCTGCATCCATTTGTTAGTCCAAACATATTTTCTATGCATAGGTATAACATATATTTCATGATTCTTATCATATCTATTCATATCAAACCGTCTTTCATCTATTAGTGCCCTAGTTTTTAAGTTAGGATAGAATCTATCAATCATACCTATATCCATACTCTAGAAACGAAAAATTTCACTTATCTTACTTTTACAGAGCACAAACCTTTTAGATCTAAAACTTTTTAACTATTCTTACCTTTATCAGAGCACAGAGCTTACAGATCTTACCTCTCTTCTTCAGATCATACTTCTTCTCTTGATATCTGACCTTCCTCTTGGCACAAAGCTTCACAGGTCAAGTAAAATGTTGCGCACTAGGGCAACAGATCTACGCATAGAGATTTCACACATTCAAATCGAATATTTGCACAAAGTTTCTTCTTTCTTAGTTCCCAACAATCACAGTTTTAGGTCCTAGAAAAGGAACCATTTGTTGGCACAGGGGCAGACCCAGGGTTCAACGCTGCAACAACGCACCAACAAAACCCTAACTACCGGCCCTTTCAGCAACACCTTTGAAGCAGATGAAGTCTCACCCGAGGTAGAGGCAGGGGTGATTGCATGACTCATGTGTCTGCAACCTTAGCTGGGACACAGATACGTGATTATAACACTTTAATAAAGCACTTATCACCTTCGGTTCCTTAATATGCAATCGTTATCTACTTTGCTGATAAAACATAGCCTCACAGTATTCACATTATCCTACTATATCCAAGCACTTAGCATAGGTAAATAGATCAGATTAAGCACTAAGCACAACCATGTAGATCAGATATAGAATTCCCACATATTATAAGCAAAAAGAAAGTAGATCTATCCAACTACATCAAAGCACTTAGCAAAAGAAGACATAAACTCATTAAGACAAGCACAAATCATCATAACACAGGATTTACGTGGTTCACCCCTCTCCTGGGGCTACGTCCACCAACTCTTCTTATTTATAGTCTTCAGTCAATCGATTACAAGCACATAGCCTCAAAACCCTTACTCCTCACAGGACAAAAGATATGCACAGCTCGCTAGATCCCTCTTCCTTGCGTTACAACACTAAGCCTCCTATCGTATCGCACAGGGAATTGCACTCATCTCTACAAGTCTTACACAGAATGCACAAAGCCTTGATCACTCAAATCCAACTCTTGGCACTTAGCCTACATCACAAAGATATATCATCTACTACTTATCTATATGGCCTAGACATCTATATATACATACAAAATAGGCCTAAACATGGGTAAATGCATGGGCCGACATCCCCTTCCTGTTACATATTCCCCAAAACCCAAAAAGGGGGCCAAGATCCCATGATATCCACTTTTTCTTGCGCTCCTCCTTTGACAGGCTGTCGAAGTCTCAAAATAGGTCAACATGACCAAGAAACTCCCAAAACTTGGTCAAGGGCCAACAATCATTCTCATTTATCCTTCTACAATCATGTCAGAGATGTGTACGGATTTCTTGGTTCCACAGCCAAATATTGGTTACATGACTTTGACTGATGCCCTCATTTTCTAATTGGTCTACCAACACATTTCTCTTGCGCTCGATGTGGCCAAGTATGATCACCCAAATTTGTTTGATGATGTTTGATATCTTTTCAAGTCCTAATGCTAGTCTCGAGTTACTTGATACTTTGGTTGGGAACAACCCATTTATGATTATTTCCAAGGATTTTATAAGAAACATGGAGTCACCTTCCAGCACTAGAGTTATATACCTCTCTTCCTTTTCTACTTGTAGGCCTTTTATAAATGCTTCCATTTTTTCCCCATTATTTGAGTTGTTACTGAGTCTAGTTGAACAGATTCTCAAGATATTTCCTGTCGAGTCATAGAATATTCCTTCCACTCCTGAGGACCCTGAATTACCCTTCAAGACTCTATCAAAATTCAATTTGATATGTTGTGTTGGGGGGGATCCCATGTGCCTTTGGACCATGAGACTAGAGGGGATTTTAACCGAGGTTATATCATGGTGCTTCTATCGACTTTCCAATTCTGGAGTATGATAGATTCCACTTCTGCCGAAGTACAATCTTCTTTGTTCGAGGTCACTGATGTTATTGATTCTTTTGCATCTTTTTGTATCTTGTCCAAAACTCTATCAGTAGTATGGTATTCCTACTTGAAGATGTGTTAGAAAAACAGGATCACAGAGCAATAAAATAAAACAAATGTAGAAATAAAACACAAATGAGACACAATACAATAGAGACATAGATATATGTGGTTCACCCAGTGTGGGATACGTCCACCAGAGAAATTGCTAGGTCCTTCATTTTTATTATCCAACAAAATGAAGGGATACAACCTAGATCACACCTGTTGTAACTTCCTCTTCTTTCTCTCACAGTATCCACTATCAGAATACAATATTAGTGATAATACATAACTGCAATACAATTCCCTCATGAAACAAGGTTTCCTTCTGAGGAAAAAAACCCTAAAAATAACTTCTACCGTCAGATCAGCGACCTTATAATGAACAGTCCAGATTGACTACAAAATTACAATAATTTACAAGGAAATTTTTCTCGATATTTCTCTTTGGGGGCGCTTCCCCCAAACCCCCCAACAGGGG
>ML789988.1:122010-138368 GCA_009831015.1 Picea engelmannii | reverse complement strand
CGACAATTGTGGGGAGGAAATCCCCCCCACACCCACCCATTAGGGAATGGGGTCCAATCACAACTGAAAAATACCTCCGAATCAGGAAGATAATCATGCTCCACAACCAACAAGATGCACATGTTGCACTCTTCCACATGGTCCATAGTAACAACCTCGGGAATAAATTCCACAGCTTATTCACTATAGAATTTTTGAAGGGGTTATCTTTGCAATGTTAAACCATTTGGATAACATATCCCTATACCCTATTCGATTTTCTAAAAGTAGTTTCCCCCTATCCCAAAGTATTGCATCCAACTTGCAATTAATGAACAAGTGGTCTAAGGTTTCACCCCTTTCCTATCACACTAGGCATATCAACGACCCTTTTTACCCGCTCCTAATCAAGTGATCCCAAATTTAAGTTCTTCTTGTTGACCAATTCCATAGGAAAGTGGATATTTTTGGCTAGTTTTCTGGGCTCCATAATTTTACCACACTATTTTTTTCTTTGTGCCATGCATACCCATTTATATCCTATAGGCTTCCTTTACTATAAATTTTCTATCCCCCTTTTGTCCCCATCATAAGTCATCCTTCTCATTTCTATTTTTGATGTATGTGGCTTGAAGCTAATCCTCCATCGCCTTATGGGACTCTTCCTCCCATACCACATGCCATGATCCATATTATTTTCATACTCTTTTAGTAAATTTTTGAGGTTCTATAGAGTCTTCCGAGTATTGACTCACTTTTGTCCATGCCTTGGTTTTCATATTATCCTTGAGTTTTTTGAAGTTTCACTCTATTTACCTAATATAGGTTCTTGTTGCCAAGCATTGTCCCATAAAATGGTTGATTGTCCATTTCTTACTTCCCAAAAACAACTCTCCTTAACCAAAGCATGGTTATTCCACACATTGTTCCAAATCAACGATCCATGATTATCCCATTCCAATTTGAGAAGATCTTCCTCTATCGTGATGGGCACGTACTTGGCTCACCACACCATTTCCCACAAATATCCTAGTCTATTTAACCACCACCAACAGGTTTTTAGTTCTAGTTCTTTACTCATGAGAAAGGGTTCTCTGATTCCCAACTCCCTAGTGATTATGGGGTGTACACCTTATCCCATGCCACCAATACCCACTTTTTTTCAAGTTTATTTTGATGTCCCACCCCACATAAATTCCCACTTCAAGTTTCAAATTCTTTTAAGGATATTTCTAGGGGATGCAATAATAAAAAACATATACAAGGGAATGGATTGAAGAATCGACTTAATAAAGAGGATCATTCTTGGTAGAGTGAGGAAGAGAAAATTCCAACTAGAAAGTTGAACTTCAATATTGGATAATAGCTCTTCTGAAGAAGCATTGCGAAGAGATTTATCCAAGAGAGGGGCTCCCAGGTATTTGGATGGAAGGGAGTCCCTTTGAAAACCCAGGATGCATGCAATGTTTCTCTAAACAACCACAAGAGTGTTAAAGAAGAAATTTTGGGACTTAGAGTGGTTAATCAAAGCTCCATAGGCTTTCATAAACATATCAAGAACTACTTTGAAAGCTAGATATTCCTTAAATGAGGGAAGGCCCATAAGTAATGTGTCATACACAAACTGAATATGGGATAGAGGATTGGTCTCACGGTTGAGGGCCAACCCTTTGAGGTGGTCTTCTACCATTTCTACCTTTAAGTCTCTTCCCAAGTCTTCAACCATAATGATGTACATGAAGGGTGATAAAGGTTCCCTTTCCTTATGCCTTGAGAGGGGTTAAAAGGAGGGGTTGGTGATCCATTTGCAAGGATAAAATAAAAATCCAAAGAGAATGAGTTTTGAATCCAATAATTTCATTCTTTACATAAGCCAAAGGCCTCTAAAATACTTTGGATGGAATTTCAATTAAGGTTATCATAATCCTTTGACATATAAAGTTTCATCATCATCCTTCATTTTTTTGTTGGTTTTAAGTGATTGGATGGATTCATGGGCTATAATAATGCCATCCAGGATTTGTCTTCCTTCCACAAATCTACCTTGTTCAGGGGATACAATATTTCTTAATAAAGGCTTTAGTTGGTTAACGATAATCTTGGAGATGATTTTATAAATAACATTACAAAGAGAGATAGAGTGAAACTTATTTATAGTGGATGCATATTTCTCTTTTTGGATTAGTGTAATGAAAGTAGATTTTAAGGCCTTAAGGATCATACCAAATTCTTTATACTCCTCCACGACTTCCCAAGTATCCTCACCAATGATGTGCCAGAAGGTATGGTATAATTATGTTGTGAAAATTTCCTGACCTAGTGACTTCCCCACTGCCATCTTGTTTACCATCTACTCCAATTATATTAGGGGAATTGGGTGCATTAGTGATGCATTTTGTTCCTCATTTACTAGGGTTAAAAAGTAGTTAGTCACTGTCATAGACAATGACTAACTATGACAGTGACTAACTACTATTATTGGGTGCCATCTTGATGCATTAGTGATATATTAGGGGAATTGGGTGCCATCTTGTTTACCACCCATGTCTTCTGCATAATCAACTCTGCATCCCTCGCATCTTTGAACATAAAACAAAACCAGCCTTTTATAAGCACGAAGATCTCCGACACATAACACAGTAACTGGAACCAACTCTCCTCCACCCATTCAAAAATATCCCTAGCACCCAACGCCCCATAGACAAAACTCCCCACTAGGCCCCTCACAACAAGACTTCCAGCTACATCCATACCAATGTCGCGGCCGAGGGTGACCCTCAACTTACCTTTCTTCTCCTTCCACGCTCTCCAACCAACACGACTAGTAACCTCCACTCTACTCTTATTAATAATCCCTTCTTTCTGCACAACTCCCTCCACTATATCCACATAGGACCCCCCGCCCTCAACACCCCACAAAAACCTTTCGACACCTGCATAGGTCTTTCCCCCCACAACTATGTCCAACGACCCTTTAATCACCCCCTTGGCACCTCCTACACTCTCGTCAAAAGTCTTCTTCACTGCAACATACAAATATGTAGGTTTTGAGGCCCCCTGAGCCATTGCCTCAGAGCTTAGGCACCCTTTCACCGTCTTCTCCCCTAGACCCTCCCTGAAACCCGAGGCTTCGAATATTCAATAAGCCCTCTACCCCTCCCTGAAACCCGAGCACAAATTTCTTCGTTGTTCCCAAAGGATCTTGAATCCTTCGCCACACACAACTCTTCAACACCTGTACCCAACTCATCCCGATCCTCCATCCCAATCGTCTCTTTCTCATCATCACCAACCTCTTTTAACTTTTTCCGGTACAGGTATAATTCCTCCCTGTACACATCATCAAATTTGTACAGTCCCTACTGACTCCACCAAGGATCATCACCTAGGACAATCTTCGGATTCTGTACAATTGTCATCATTTAACCCTAGAAAAAGCGTAATTTGTCAACCTCTGTACCAAAGGACTGCCCCTTCTCTGAAACCTTTAACTCCTATCTACCCTCCATCAAAACTAGCTCGGCTCCCACTACCACTCTAGACTCAAAGACTCATCCCCAACCAACACCTTCGACCCTAATCAACATCCCCAAAGACTCGAACCAGGCCCCTCTCCTCCATCCTCCCTCTTTAGTTTCTTCCACCATACTTATACAATGTAGTCTAAATGTTATACATTTTTACTCTTTTATAAGTACTTTTTCATAAGAATTATACCCAAAATCCAAGTGAAAATTTAAAAAATTACAAATTTCAATAATTGAAATTACATATTTTGGATCTCAAACATTTAAACTACTCCTACCTATAATTTCTATCAACAAAATAATAAATTTTGTTTTATGCTTTCCATCTCAAAGATAGTTAACATTATTATTTTTATTAGGAAAGTCCCCGCACATGAATATTTAGACAAGGCTCACATTAAGTCTTTTTTTAATAGTCCACAAGAAGATTTAATTTGACCATAAATAGATTTTTAAAAATATGTATGAAAAATGAGGCAATTAATTAGTTAAAGCTATTTTATTTATACAGATTGAAATCAACTTTACAATGATTAAATAATCCGAAATAAAAAGGTGATGTAATTTTTTCACAATTAAAAAATATTTTAAATCAAAGTAAATTGAAATTTATTTTTAATTGTTTTTAAATATTAAAAATTATTATTTTTTAATATTAAAAATTGAATATGACTTTTTAATTTTTTTTTGCCTACCAAGGCAACGATTACACATTTCGTTTCTAAGTCAAACTTTTTATAATCTAACAAAAGCCGTCAAAATCTAAAGAAATTAGTCATATTAATCAATTTTAACTAATTGCAGAAAAAATAAGTTTTTTAATTTATATATTTAAAATACTAAATTTATTATAATTTTTTTTTTATATATTATGTTTTACCATGTAAGTTAAATACATAAATTACTTGTTTTGTATTTGTGTATTATTTGTTTATAAAGTAAAATATATAATAAAAAAAATTACTAGATGAAATGTCTATACAAAAAGTTAAACGTTTGAAAACCAAATACATAATATTTATCAAAAATTATTATTATTATTATTCCATTTTATTTACAAGTAAACTAAGCTATGACATTGACTAACTACTTTTTAACTCCCTGTTATTATATATATATATACACATTACATCCTAATGAATGTAAGATCATTACATTTTCTCTTAATACAATAAAGAATATATAAAAACATTATTATGAAATAAAGCAAGGAACAATCAAATATCAAATAGATAAAAGTCAACATAAATTTTATAATCCATCTTTAAAACAATGACAAAGATATGGCTCCTCATAAGGTGTATGAAAAATCGAGATCCAAACTAGTGGATAATAAGAGGTTAAGGGTCCATGTCACAATAGTGGCCATGAAGGATCATGCTACATTGGATTTGTAAAGAGTTTGATAAGGATAAATTTAGTGGTATGCTTTATATTAAAAGGTGGAAAAGGATCAATATATTTAGTGGAGGTGTTTTTATTTTTGTCATCAAAATTCAAAATTTTAAATTATCTTAGAGACATGATCTTTCCTTGTCAACCTATTATATCTACAACCCACTGTCTATATCTATGTAAGTGGGTGATTTCATATATCTACAACCCCGTGTCTGTATCTATGTAAGTGGGCGATTTCATGTGGTTGGGAATAAGTGGAAGTTTTAAATAATTTTGGTACAATAGAAACACTTTATTAATAACATTTTATTTATTTATTTTTTATTTTAATTAAAGATATATGTTTTTATCATAATATTTAAGAATGTTAATTGTATGTATTAATCATATATAAAAACACTTTATTAGTAACATTTTATTTAAAAAAATTATTTTAATTAGAGATATATTTTCTTTATCATAATATTTCATATTTAAAAATGTTAATTGTATGTATTAATCATATATAGTTAAAAATTGTTTTTTTTTTTTTTAAATTAAAAATTAATATTTTATATTATATATAAAAAAGATAAATATATATGTTTTTAATAGAGGTTTTCCTTAAGAAGAAATTAGAGCCTTTACTAGTTTGTTGCTATCATAATTAGTCATATTGTTCAAATTAAATTTCATATCCAAAAAAAGACACCATAATCACTTATATTAATTTATAACAATAAAATAAAACCATACATAACAAATATGACCAATATTAAGCATAAGGGGGAGGTGGAATCTCCTCCACAACCAGTTCCAAAATCACATCTCTGCCGCCTACCTACTCTTATGATGTCCTATATGACTAAGGGTCTTCATTAATTTCTATTGAGTAAGTTTGTGTACCCACCGAGCCATCTAATTCCTCCATATTCTACTTCCCCTTCTTCTCTTCATCCACCAAAGTGATGTAATGATGACACTAAAGACAACCTTGCACACCACCTTGAATTTTCCTTCAAAAATTTGGATGGTGTGTAGGATGTCTTGCCGCTCATCCTACTTCTTCTCTATGGCCTGATGATCCATATTGGATCATTATATTATTTTTCATCTATCTCAATGCGTTATGGGTGAAAAAATTGGAGGAATCAACTTGTAGAGCCATTTTAGTGGCTGGTCCCAATTTGGAAATTTGGGTCCAAAAAATCGTTTGAAATCTTTTGGAGCTATTTTAAGGCATCAAACAACATCTTTTTATGGTCAAAACCTTAGTATGGACCAAGAGGCTATATTCTACACACCAAGACCTTTCCAATAGTGCAAGAATCGCCTCAATTAGAGTTTGTATGCGAAAGTTATGCTTCTTGCAAGTTGACCTACTGTATTGATCAGCATGGTATGACTGGATGTCGCATAATCCCCCATTACTTAAACATGTGGGGCTAGCCACATAGTGTATTTTCTAGAACATTCTAGAAGGCCCAAACCTGATCACTAATTGAGGATTGAGGAAGTCAATACCCTAACCCTATACAACTATCAAGTTATGTTAAATACCGGGCCGCTAGGAGGAGAAGGGGTTCCATTCTTTTGCATTGTATCTTGATCTATAGCCTAGAAAAACTTATGAGAGTGGTATTCTGTGAGCATAACAGAGAAGGAGATATTTTGTAGTAGCCATACATGCCATAGTGTCAAAGGAAACTCCACAGAAAGTGCCTCTTTCTTTGTACTTACATTTGAAGAAAAGAGATCAAAGTGACCTCACCTTCTAGTTGGGTTTTCTCTCGTATTAGGTTTCCCAAGTCACATCTTGTGTTTATTTGTAGATGGTGTGTGATTATTTTTTTGCGTTCTCTATTTTTTCGCATTTCATCTATTTCATAAATTTTAAGCAGAGAACCAACAATTAAAGAATTTAAGATCTAAAGGAAATTAACCTTTGTAGTAAAGATTCAGGTATTTTATTAGATTTGTTGTGACAAACTGTCTCGTGGAATATCCATGGAAGTTTACAGATCATATTGGTATCAAAGCGAGGTTTTCTTGGGGTATTTGTGGAAAGTTGTAGGGATCTAAAAATTGGTTTAAGAAGAAAGTCGTAGAACCCTAGCCATGACCAATGAATCTGTTCATAACAACCTTTGAGATCTAGTAGAGGAGAGATTTGTGAGGCTGAAAGAGCAAGTTGTTGACATATATCGCAATATTTACCTCCTCATGTCAGCTTTAGCAAGCAAGTTTGGACCAATCAGAAAGGATGGAGGCTCTAATTCAGATCAGATTAGAGGGGAAATCGGGAGATAATGAAGACCCAAAAAAGGAGTTGTGAAAAGAACACGAGAGAGTAGTCGAGTTCCAGTGCCAAAAAACCTCCACATTATTTATTCAATATCGAAGCAAAAGTGGACATAAATCCATACCAAGGTGACATCGATGCATTAAAACTGAATCATTGATTGTAGGAACTAGAAGTTTATTTTAGTGTTCACCATATAAATGAAGAACACAATATATCATTTATCAGACCGAAGTTAGAGGGCCATGTTTTAACTTTGTGGGAAAGCCATATGAAAACACTTAGGTTGGAGGGTGATCCACTAGTAACTAAGTGGGATGATTTCAAAACCCTCATTGAATCCTTGTTCTATCCTATTGGGCATGTAGAGGACCAATGAATCCATTGGAATTACTTTAGGAAAAGGAAGGGGTAGAGTGTACAGGAGTACACCACTGACTTTAGAAATATGGCCATCATGTTGGGTATCTATGCCAAGAACCTAGATGTACTCCTCAAGTATGGGGGGTCTACATAGTAATCTGTGAAAGTAAGTGATGATTTTTAATCCAAGGACAGTGAATGAGGCATGTTCATAGGCACCATATCTAGAAAACATAGGCCACAAGAAAGGGAAACCAAGTGGTTCCAAGCAAAAGGAGCACCATAAAGCTTCCAAGGAGGGGGAAAAGAAGTATAAAGGAGGGGAGGATAAGAATATGACCGCCACTACACATCAATGAAATGATCCCAACAACCATTCTAACCATTGCAATATTGATGGGAACACTGAGGAAAAGTGTTGGAAACTACTTCCAAAATTAAACCCAAAGAACTGTGAGAAGGAAGAAAATAAAAATAATCTTCTAGTCGCCGATTCAAGCAATCAAGTTGAAATAAGCTCTAATGTGGATGAGAATATTTTCTTCACATTAGTGCAGAGGGAGGTGAATCTAAGTAGCCTTCATCACTAGGAAGAGGAGGAGATGAATAAGCTCTTCCACATCAATATTCAGGTCAAGAAGACCAAGATAGATGCTTTATTCATCTCTAGTTCACAAGATAATCACATAGCAGTGGATTTGGTCAACAATATTGGACTAGAGGTTCACAATCATCCTAGCCCTTATCCATTGGGTTGGTTAAACAAGGATACATATATCAAGGTAATGAAACAATGCAAGATTAATTTGTTGGAAGTGTTGATTTTATTGATGAAGTAGAACTGGATGTAGTACCCCTTGATGTATGTGGATTAGTGTTTGGAATCCCCTATATGTATATGAGGGATGAAATACTCATGTAGAGATCCAACCAACATTGACTAATCAAGGATGGGAAGTCCTACATCATCAATGCACATAAAGGCAAATCAAGTATTTCACTGGTAAGTTCCAACCAAGTCAAGAAATTGATTAGTTTGAGTAAGAAATATGTTTTACTTTCCTTAAGATAAAATCAGACCGAAGATGATTCGATAAGAGTAAATACATCCCTGGGTGTACTAAAGAAAGGAAACATTATTTAGAGGATTTCCACAGGCATATAAAGGAGTGTTTCATTATCCTAAAGGGATACCACCCAAGAGGGAAGTGGAGAACGAAATACAGTTATTTCCAAACTCCACATTGTTGAATTTTGGGTTGTATATATAGTTCGTTCTGGAAGAAAATGAAGTGAAGACATGTTTGCAAAAGCTATTGGATAAGGGTGTGATTTGTCCAAGCATATCACGTTGTGGGTCACCCATAATAATTGTACCAAAGAAGGATGGGACTTGGCGAATGTGTATAGACTACAAAGCATTGAACAAGATTACACTAAACAATTGATACCCTCTACCTAGGATCGATGATCTGTTACATTAGTTGCACCATGAAAAATATTTCGCCAAGTTATATCTCAAATCAGGATACCACCAGGTACGTGTCAAGGAAGAAGACCCCTCGAAGACTACCTCCAAGACAAGGAAATGTTTGTATGAATGGTTTGTCATGCCATTTGGTTTATGTAATGCACCAACTGCATTTATGAGACTAATGAATGATGTATTATGCCCATATATAGATTTGTATAGTCTATTTGGATGATATATTGGTTTATAGTGCTACCTGGGAGGAGCACATATCACATCTCATGGATGTGTCAGAGACTCTGAAAAAGGATAACCTCAAGAAATATGAGGTTTCTAAATAGTATTTGGGGTATGTGATCGGTGGAGGGGATCTCAAGATAGATCTCGTAAATATGGAGGCCATCATGAAATGACTAGTTCCTACAAATTTCACTAAAGTTAGGAGTTTTTTTAGGGAAACAAAGTACTTGCATAATTTCATAGCTTCATTTTCAGCAGTAGCTGCACCACTCCATGCCATAATAACAAGTGGTGAGAATTTCCAATGGGGGGAGAATCAGAAGAACGATTTCAATGAGATAAAAAGAAAGATTAGTCAAGCACCAGTTCTTTCATTACCAAACTTGAAAATTCCTTTCGTAGTGGAGACAGATGCAAGTGTGTATTCCATGGGAGAAATTTTGATGCAAGGAGGAAGGCATGCAAGCTATCATTTTGAAATATTTCATGGGGTAGTTCTCAACTACCCTACCTATGATAAGGAACTCTATTCCCTAGTTCAAATCATCAAGGAGTGGAAGCATTATCTTATGGGCCCAGAGTAAGCTACAACAAACTAGACATTACAAGTGTATGGGGTTTTTACAACAATTTCATCTAGTCATCAAGTATAAGAAGGGAATAAAAAAAAAATTGGCAGACATGCTTTCAAGGCCAACCGCATCCAATATTACAACTTTAAGAACTCTAATGCACATGGATCCTTTTATGAATTATGCATAGAGAGAGGCATACACAGAATATGAGGACTTCAAGGAGGTGTTTCAACAGATACAAGGACAAATTCATATAGAATAAGGTAAAAAAAAGGATAACTATGATTTCCATAATGGTTTACTCTACAAACTTGACAAGCTCTATGTACCTAAAGGTGAATGACTACAACTTATCAGAGGGGTTCACACGAGCCAAGGTTGTAGGACATTTGGTGTTGGGAATAAAGTTTCCATCTTACAGAGGCATGCATACTAGCTCAGAATGCAAGAATATGCAGCATGGTATATTAGAGGATGTATACTTTGATGTTGTACCAACAAGCCCATTAATAAGAAGAAAGGTCTATACCATCCCTTACATGTACCCACTCAACCTTGTGAAAACATTTCCATGGATTTTGTGGGAGGTTTACAAACAACCAGGAAGGGACATGACTATCTATTTGTGGTAGTTGACAGGTTCAACAATATGTGCATTCTCATGCCTTGTAAAAACACCATCAAAGGACAGGAAGAAACAAACATGTTCTTTGAACATATTTGGGCATTCTTTGGGATACCGAGGAGCATCATCACAAATAAGGATACTAGATTTCTTAGTACATTTTGGAATACATTGTGGGAGAATATGGAAACTAAGTTGAAGAGGCCTACAACATTCCATCCACACATAGATGGGCAGACATAAGTAGTCAATAGGACTTTGGTCCAAATTTTGAGTGGTTACAATCAGAGGCATTGGCAGACCTGGGATGTGAATCTAACATACATACAACACTCTTATAACGGAGTGGTCCACACTTCTACTGGTAAGTCCCCTTTTCAACCTTGTTTTGTGTATTTTTCTCCTTTTCCCTTGGATGTTGTTTATGGAAAAAAAGGAGAAGTGAGGGAAGACACCATGAGAGAATCATTCAAATAAAAGAAGTTTATAGAAAATATTAGGAAAATACATTTGCAAGTACAAGAGATGTTGAAGAAGTCACAGGAAAAATACAAGGCTAGACATGATCAACACAGAACCGACAAGTCATTCAAAGTGGGAGACAGAGATTGGTTACAACTGAACAAGGAAAGACTACATGGTTATGTTAAGAAGATCAAGGCTCTGTGGCATGGCCCTTTCAAGATATTGGAGAAGGTTGGAAATAACAAATACACACTCAATCTACCCCCATACATGCACATTTACTTAGTAGTGACTGTGGAGAATATCAAACTCTACGATTGTTGGATAAGGAGGAGGAGCATGTCCTACCTTCCATAGAGGACTTAGCACCAGATGCTCAGGTAGATTTGGCATAGGACATAGTTTTGCATAAGCATTCCAAAACTACAAGACATGGGCAACATGCCCTTTAGCAGAGTGGTTTGAAAGGACAACTTCTAGGAAGGCAATACCCTAACCCTAGACAAATATCAAGCTATGTTAAATACTGAGCCACTAGGAGGAGAAGGGGTTACATTATTTTTCTTTATATATTGTCCCATAGCAGCTGAGAAAAACACATGAGAGTGGTATTTTGTGAGCATAACATAGGAGGATATATTATGTAGTAGTCATACAAGCCACTATGTCAAAGGAAGCTCCACAGAGAGTGTATCTTTCTTTGTACTTGCATTTGAAGAAAAGAGAGTAGAGCGACCTCATCTTCTAGCTGGGTTTTATCCCATATTAGGTTTCCCAGGTTAGATATTATGTTTATTTGTGGATGGTGTGTGAGTATTTATTTATGTTCTCTATTTTTTGCATTTAAGATATTTTATAAATTTTAAGCAGAAAACTAGTAATTAAAGAATCCGAGATCTAAAGGAAATTAACCTTCATAGTAAATATTTCAATATTTAATTAGATCTGTTGTGACAAACTGTCAAGTGGAATATCCATGACAATTTATAAATCACCTAGGAAATCATGGACTTTACCATCTAGTACACTTCGACAGTCTGAAAGTATTTGGTCTCCTTGGTGTAGGAGTAACCGAGCGTCCCTTATCCTCCACAAGTTGGATATGTGCTACCTTTTGTCCCTAAATTCTTCCTCCATCTCCTCAACTTTCACTTTCTTAGAGTCAGATCAATTCTCCATGAATAGACACTCTACCTCCCGGGCTTCGTTTTTTTCCCTCGCTGTTGTTGGTGATTTTTGTGTCTAGGGATCCTTCCTCGTGGTTCCTGCACCCATTATCTTTCCCCATAATCCCCTTCGACTAGACCTTGCCACCACATTGAAAAAATATCTCACACTTCCAATTGATAGCTTCTGACCTCGAAATATCACCACCAATTCTCCAAATAAAGGCCTGGGAAACAATCATAGTCTACAAGGATCTATCCCCGAATTGGATTTTCTCCCACAAAGGCATCCCAGAATATCAATGCCCCATAGAATCCCATAGAAAATCACAACATTAGGTAGCCAAACCAAGCACCACCCCCTGACCACACTCTATACAAGACACATTTCCTGTAGCATACCCGCTGCCTAAATCAATTTTTTCTGGTCCTCTGTCGGGTTCGAACTCCTAAATAACCAAGGAGGCCCAGCGTAAGCTGGCTATATCTCTCCCCTACTCCATTCCCTGTGATCGGGGGACATGTTCACGGCTCAATTCGATCGTAGCAT
Organism: Picea engelmannii; assembly: GCA_009831015.1. NCBI lineage: Eukaryota > Viridiplantae > Streptophyta > Pinopsida > Pinales > Pinaceae > Picea > Picea engelmannii. The sequence goes on along the minus strand of ML789988.1, from coordinate 125,728 downwards.
CTCTGGTATTTCACGCTTCGGCGCTACAGAAATATCTACGTGCCCGACAAATGGGGACGAGTTCCTACCAGGTCAGCAAATGGCTAATAGGAACAGTCCTCTACAGGGGTAATGAACCACCAATGAGAACAAGCCCCGTTGCGCGTTTAGGTATAATACAGGTGGCAAAAAGAGGAATGCGACACAAGGGTCGTCATGACAGGGAGGGGCCNATGGCAAGGGGGGTCCAGAATCCACTGGGAAACCGTTGATCGCACTGAGTAAATCTCGACCGTTCAGGAGTTGCGCGCCCAATTCCAGACCCCCCCGCTACCGCTAAAGGCAGAACAATAAGGGGGCTTCGGAATGGAACCTCAGTCATAGATCTGGGCGGTTGAACTCTGGCCGTCCAGATCTGCTTGTCGCTTATCCTATCGCTTATTCATGTCCTAGCTTAAGTTGACGTCTTGTCCCCACATCTAATGGTTAGGACAGACTCAGAGATCCTTCGAAAGAATCTCTCCCGTCCATCGGGGTTTCAAATATCACAACATTGAAATACGTAAGCATTTGGTCCTCAGAATCCCCGATATCCCGATATGATGTCAACTTCCGCTAGTCCCCTGGACTAAACCTTTTGGTCCATACAACCTCCCTCTATATGACCGCAGTCATATCCTTTCATCGGGGTTTTTCCCAAGGGCGCTGATGATTGCCATGTGTCCTTCTCAATTGGGCGGTCTTGATTAACTCTCGGGGTTTCGGGACTTTCGATGTCCTGGTTCCTTCGACCTCAGGAATACCGATTCCCCGATTTTCCCACTCTCATCAGATCTTCGACACCTGTCCCTCTGAACGGATGTCTCAGATTATGTCGGGGTTTTTCACCTGGAACTTCCCCGACCTCTTGTCCCTGGAAATGTTGATTTATCGATGCACCAAATGCCGATGGTGCTTGATCTCTGCCACGTGTCCTCTGCTGACGGACGGTCCTGATCTTGCCGAGATATCGCAGATTGCGATTCCAACAGGTAAGAGTTTCACGCCTTCGAAAACTCTGATTCTCCGATCCCCGACTCCTCGGGATCTTTCGTCACGTGTCCCTGCTGATGGACAGTTCTGAGCTTATCAGGATTTTGTGGATCGTGAATCCTGATGCCACGATCTCTTTACTCCTGAAATCCCCGATGAGTTAAATCCCGACTCCGGTCCTGATGTCTGACACGTGTCCTGTTGAGATCAACGACTAGGATCCTTTCTCGGGATTTCGTGACCTACAAGGTCTCGATTCTCTTGACCTTCAAATCCCGATGACTCTTCCGAGACTCCTCGTCTGCATACTAGGACTTAAACCCTACGCAACTTTCCCGAGATCTAACGGCTGATGGGATTTCACAATCTTCCTCTACGAATCCTGACCGTCGCTTCCTCCTCCTACCCACGAGGACTTACCCTCCACGTAACTTCCGCAGATCCGATGGTTGTCGGGGTCTCTGCTCAGATCTAACGGTTTTGATGCCACTTTGTGCATTCTTCCACAACTTTATGGACGGGGAAATCAGCGGTCCGGATGTTCTCAGGGAACATGGGGATCTACGGTCCCTAGACTCTTCCCTACCCATGAAGGCATAGGAAAATCAGGTGGTAAGGCCTTTAACATCCTACCTTCTCCTGCTAATCTAACGGTCGTGGGGAAATTGTGGATTCCCCAACGAATCCTCATCCGTCGATTCGATATTCCTCCCTTAAGCTGCCATCTTGGGCTTTTAAGAGGTTCGTTCATCCTCATACAAGGTTATTAAGACTTGCACCTTCAAGTCCCTATTCCAGATCCTGGGTAAACCTTTCCAAGGAGGAAATCTCTCCAAGAGATCTATCCCGGGGCTTTCCGGAAGATGGGTGAAGGGAAATAACTTCCCGAGAACGGGATGGAATCCTAACTTAATTCAACCTATAATTAGATTCATATATCAACTTAAATCATGCATGGCTTCCTCTGTTATAAGTATATGTCTATAAATTCTTATCAAAAAACTGCACAGGCATTCTTACACTGAAATCGTTCACAATTTCACAGATCTATGAGCATATACATTTATGTATCATTCTATGAATTTCAAGAGGCAATATGTAAACAAAACACTTATCAGAAGTGACTTTAGAAATGGGTGCAACTGCTGAGAGGGGTGCTCGTTTCCACCCAACCGTAGGCTCAACGACTCCCAAAGGATTTACCACTAGCCACCCCCGAGCTGAGACCATGATGTTCTGAGACTGAGTCTCTCTGTCTGCTAGTGAACAAGAGCGAAGGTTGCAATCCTTCCTCTTTGCTATCACCCACTCTGCGTAATGCCAGAGTTCCCCTCGCGTCTGCCCCCTCAATCGCCTCTGCCATACGCCTTATCCTCTCGCGAGGTTGCGTGTGGCATGATTTCCCTCGCACTAATCAGGCCTGACATCTCTACAGATGGGCGGTTCACCATCCCATCCCTCATCAAGCCATCCACGTACCAGTCTGCAAGCCATTAATTTTCAGGGCCAGCAAGCCGCTTTTGGTTCTCCGGGCCAGTGGAGTCCAAATACGGTATTTAATTCTCGGTGGAAGTTAATGCCACCTTTTCAGGTGCCTTCCACCACCATCGTGGTCTCTTTTTATTCACATCCCCTCATCAGCAGTCCTGCAATAAATTCAGAATGTTATTCACATTCATTGACCTCTTCCTCAAGGTCCATTTACATCACATATTCACATTTATGAGTTTGCCATAGTTCTTGGCCAGTCCAGTTATATTTACAAGTTGGGGGAAACAGGGTGTTACAATTCCCTCCCCCTTAAAAAGAACATCATCCTTGATGTTCTTATCTACTAGCATGAATTGCATGCACAAAAGTAAACAAAATCGGATATGCCTGTCTCATGGCATCTTCCATCTCCCATGTAGCCTCATCTGGGCCAAAATGTTTCCACTGCACCTTGACCTGTGCAATGGTTCTGTTCCGGAGCTGGGTTTCCTTTCTATCCAATATGCATTGGGGTTCTGGTAGAAATTCTCCCTCCGGTTCCACCTGGATCACAGACCAGTCAATTATATGATTAGCATCATGTACATATTTATTTAATAATGAAACATGGAAAACATTATGTGCTTTTACTATGGGAGGAAGTGCTAGCCGATAGGCTACAGGTCCCACTCTATTTAGGACCTCAAAGGGTCCACAATACCGAGGTGCCAATTTGGCACAAGCTCCCATTTTCAGGGAACTCCTTCTGGGCTTAATCCTGAGATATACATGATCTCCTGTTTGGAACTCTCTTGGAGTTCTATTTTGATCAGCATAACTTTTCTATCTGTTCTGAGCAACCTTCAGATTTTGTTTTATCTGAGTCACTTGTTGTTCCATTTCTTTCAACATATCGGGTCCAATAGAAATCCTAGTTACAGGATTACTCCAACTAACTGGAGTATTACACTGTCTACCATAGAGGACCTTGAACGGACTCATCTTTAAGGACACTTGATAGCCGTTGTTGTAGGCAAATTCTACCAATGGCAGGTAGTCTTCCCATTTCTTGGGCTGATGCATCGCATGCATCCTTAACATATCTTCTAATATCTGATTTACTCTTTCTATCTATCCATCGGTTTGAGGGTGATAGGCAGTACTAAACAACAATTTGGTCTCTAAACCCGTCATCAGTGATTTCCAGAATTTGGAAGTGAATTTTGTGTCTCTGTCA
>ML789988.1:96697-117215 GCA_009831015.1 Picea engelmannii | reverse complement strand
GGTGGCTCCGGAATGGAACCTCATTCGTAGATCTGGGCGGTTGAACTCTGGCCATCCAGATCCGCTTGTCGCTTATCCTATCGCTTATTCACGTCCTGGCTTAAGTTAACGTCTTGTCCCCACATCTAATGGTTAGGACAGACTCGGAGATCCTCCGAAAGAATCTCTCCCATCCATCGGGGTTTCAAATATCACAACATTGAAATACGTAAGCATTTGGTCCTCGGAATCCCTGATATCCCGATATGACGTCAGCTTTCGCTAGTCCCCTGGACTAAACCTTTTGGTCCATACAACCTCCCTCTATATGACCGCAGTTATATCCTTTCATCGGGGTTTTTCCCAAGGGCACTGATGATTGCCATGCGTCCTTCTCAATTGGGCGGTCCCGATTAACTCTCGGGGTTTCGGGACTTTCGATGTCCTCATTCCTTCGACCTTAGGAATACCGATTCCCCGATTTTTCGACTCTCATCAGATCTTCGACACCTGTCCCTCTGAACGGACGACTCGGATTATGTCGGGGTTTTTCACCTAGGACTTCCTCGACCTCTTGTCCCTGGAAATGTCGATTTCCCGATGCGCCAAACATTGATGGCACTTGATCTCCGCCATGTGTCCTCTGCCAACAGATGGTCCTGATCTTCCCGGGATATCGTGGATCATGATTCCAACAGGTAAGAGCTTCATGCCTTCGAAAACTCCGATTCTCCGATCCCCGACTCCTTGGGATCTTCCGACACGTGTCCCTGCTGATGGACAGTTCTGAGCTTATCGGGATTTCGTGGATCGCGAATCCTGATGCCACGATCTCTTCACTCCTGAAATCCCCGATGAGTTAAATATTGACTCTGGTCCTGATGTCTGATGCGTGTCCTGCCGAGATCAATGGCCAGTATCCTTTCTCGGGATTTCGTGACCTACAAGGTCTCGATTCTCTTGACCTTCAAACCCCGATGACTCTTCCGGGACTCCTTGTCTGCATACTAGGACTTAAACCCTGCACAACTTTCCCGAGATCTAACGGCTGACGGGATTTCGCAATCTTCCTCTGCGAATCCTGACTGTCGCTTCCTCCTCCTACCCATGAGGACTTACCCTCTGCGTAACTTCCGCAGATCCGACGGCTGTCGGGGTCTCTGCTCAAATCTAACAGTTTTGATGCCACTTTGTGCATTTTTCCACAACTTTATGGACGGGGAAATCAGCGGTCCGGATGTTCTCAGGGAACATGGGGATCTACGGTCCCTATACTCTTCCCTACCCATGAAGGCATAGGAAAATCAGGTGGTAAGGCCTTTAACATCCTACCTTCTCCTACTAATCTAACGGTCGTGGGGAAATTGTGGATTCCCCGACGAATCCTCATCCGTTGATTCGATATTCCTCCCTTAAGTTGCCATCTTGGGTTTTTAAGAGGTCCGTTCATCCTCATACAAGGTTATTAAGACTTTCACCTTCAAGTCCCTATTCCATATCCTGGGTAAACCTTTCCAAGGAGGAAATCTCTCCAAGAGATCTATCTCGGGGCTTTCCAGAAGATGGGTGAAGGGAAATAACTTCCCGAGAACGGGTTGGAATCCTAACTTAATTCAACCTGTAATTAGATTCATTTATCAACTTAAATCATGCATGGCTTCCTCTGTTATAAGTATATGTCTATAAATTCTTATCAAAACACTGCACAGGCATTCTTACACTGAAATCGTTCACAATTTCACAGATCTATGAGCATATACATTTATGTATCATTCTATGAATTTCAAGAGGCAATATGTAAACAAAACACTTATCAGAAGTGACTTCAGAAATGGGTGCAACTGCTGAGAGGGGTGCTCATTTCCACCCAACCGTAGGCTCAGCGACTCCCAAAGGATTTACCACTAGCCACCCCCGAGCTGAGACCACGATGTTATGAGACTGCGTCTCTCTGTCTGCCAGTGACCAGGAGCGAAGGTTTCAATCCTTCCTCTCTGCTATCACCCACTCTGCATAATGCCAGAGTTCCCCTCGTGTCTTCCCCCTCAATCGCCTCTACCATACGCCTTATCCTCTCGCGAGGTTGCGTGTGGCACGATTTCCCTCGCACTGATCAGGCCTGACGGCTCTATGGATGGGCGGTTCACCATCCCATCCCTCATCAAGCCATCCTCCTACCAGTCTGCGAGCCATTAATTTTCAGGGCCAGCGAGCCACTTTTGGTTCTTCAGGCCAGTGGAGTCCAAATACGGTATTTAATTCTCGGTGGAAGTTAACGCCACCTTTTCAGGTGCCTTCCACTGCCATCGTGGTCTCTTTTTCTGCACATCCCCTCATCAGCAGTCCTCCAATAAATTCAGAATGTTATTCACATTCATTGACCTCTTCCTCAAGGTCCATTTACATCACATATTCACATTTATGAGTTTGCCATAGTTCTTGGCCAATCCAGTTATATTTACAAGTTGGGGGAAATAGGGTGTTACATTTCCCTTGCGCTCAATGTGGCCAAGTATGATCACCAGAATTTGTTTGATGATGTTTGATATCTTTTCAAGTCCCAATGCTAGTCTCTAGTTACTTGACACTTTGGTTGGGAACAACCCATTTATGATTCTTTCCAAGGATTTATAAGAAACATGGAGTCTCCTTCAAGCACTATATATCTATACCCTGCTTCCTTTGCTACTTGTAGGCCTTTTAACAATGCTTCCCTTTTTTCCCCATTATTTTATTTGTTACCCAGTCCATTTGAACAAATTCTTAGGATATTTCCTGTCGAGTCATAGAAGATGCCTCCCACTCCCGAGGACCCTGAATCACCCTTCAAGGCTCTGTCAAAATTCAATTTGATATGTTGTGTTGGGGGGATCCCATGTGCCTTTGGACTAGGAGACTAGAGGGGATTTTCGCTGAGGTTATATCATGGTGCTTCTATTGATTTTCCAATTCTAGAGTATGATAGATTCCACTTCTTCTGAAGTACAATATTCTTTGTTTGAGGTCACTGATGTTATTGATTCTTTTGCATTTGTTTGTATCTTTTCCCAAACCCTATCAATATTAAGGTGTTCCTACTTGAACATGCACATGTTGCACTCTTCCACATGTTCCATAGTAACAACCCCAGGAATGAGTTCCAAAGCTTATTCACTATATAATTTTTTAAGGGGTCGTCTTTTCAATGTTAAACCATTTGGATGACATATCCCTATGCCCTATTCAATTTTATAAAAGTAGTTTCCCCATATCCCATAGTATTGAAGCCAACTTTCAATTATTGAACAAGTAGTCTAAGGTTTCACCCCCTTCCTAGCATGTGAGGCATATCAAAAACCCTTTGTACCCCCTCTTCTTGTTTACCATATTCTCCAATTATATTAGGGGAATTGGGTGCATTAGTGATACATTTGGCTCCTCATTTACTAGGGTTGGGATAGTTATGGCAATCTTTTGAATTTCTGCACTCCAATATTCACTTGGTTCTTTGAGGATATGTTAATTTCTCTGCAATGTCACCATGTTTCTCTAGTTTTGTTCCTTCCTCGGTTTTGAGTCATGTAATCCAATTTGTGTTCCGCATATTAAGGAGTGAGTTATGAAAATTGATGGTGTTTCTATTTTCTTCCTTCAACCATTTGATTATCGACTTTTGTTTTCACATAATTTCTTCCTGCCTATCTCTTTGAGCTATGTCGAGTTGGATTTTCTCCTCCCTTGTGGCTAGTTCCTTAGTATGAGGAATTCTAATAATATATCTTTGCACCTCTACCATTTCTTTTTCTATATGGAGTTTTTCCTTGTAGATATTCCCAAAAATCTCCTTATTCCAAAATTTAACTCTCATCTTAATGTGCTTCAAATTATAATGGAAGAAATACATATTTGTCTTGTACACCTATATATTCTCTTGCAACCAATGCTTAATATTATGGAGAAAATATGGACTATCCATCCGTAATTTATCAAATATAAAGGGTTAGGGCCTTGGTTTAAGGTTACTCTCCCAAGCAATCACAATCGACTAGTGGTCGGAACCTATGAATGGAAAAATATTCATTGTGATGGAATGCAATTATTGAATCATGTCTTTCAATGCCAAAAATATATCTAACCTTACAATTATTTATTTACTCTTCCCCTATAGTTATTCCATGTATACTTACCACTGCTAGTAGGGATGTCCATTAGGCGCAAGATTTCTATGTTTTCCTTGAAGGTTTCATTTTCAGGGTCTAGTATTCTAAGTCCTCCTTTCTTCTCATGGAGGGACCTAATCATATTAAAATCTCCACCTATGACCCACAACCATCCTTTGAAAGCCTCTCTCAATAAGGCCACCGTGTCTAGGAAATCCATCTTCGTAGACGACATCAGGGGGTCCATATGCATTAGTTAAATATCCTTCTTCTAACATTTCAAGAACTTTACACTAGACTAAGAGGAGCCTCAAGGAGGTTTCATAGACTTCTATCTGCACTATTTATGGGTCCCATAATAGTGCCATCCCTCCTGATGCCCCTTCTGCTTCCATTACCACTTCTTCACTATTTCTCCATATTTTCTAGGAAATATGGGTCATGTGTTCTTGATCACACTTAGTCTCTTACAAAATCAGGATATTCTATTTCTCTTATTGCATCTGCTTCTTAAGAAACCTATGTTTAGATGGTGCATTGAGGCCTCTGATATTCAAGGATATCAATTTTATTTTAAACTTTTGGTTGAGTGAGGAAGTAATTTTCTGGGAGGCCAATAATATCCTAGCCTGAGTCCACCAGTAGCGCTCACGTTTCCTCTATTTTCTACTTCATCAATTTGTGTCCCCTCTTCTTATCTTCAATCCCCTATTTCTTCTACAAATTTAAAGGGTTTGTGTGAATCCCCATTCCTCCTATGGATGTTGTAGGCTAGGTATGATTACTACCTTTTCCTTTTCCCTTAATCATTTCCTTGTGTAATTTTCGTATTCAGTCCTCCTGTAGCTCACTAAATTTCTCTTTACCATGTAGATATACGAGAGCTTAGATGTCCATCACTAGTTCCTACAATTCTATTTCCTAGTTTTCATCCCCCTATTTAGGTTCAATTAGTGGATCTAATTCTATATATGTTGCTTGAGTGACCATCTTTTCCTCCTCTATCTTGGATTTGTTTCCTTGGTGTCATGTTCTCTTCTCCCCCCCCTCCTATGATTTGGTCTATGATCCCTCTTCTATATTTGGATCTGAAGTGCCTTCTCCTTTAGTTCCCTCTTCTCCCTATTGGGCCAAGATCTAAAAGATACTATTATTAATGTGATTCGTCTGAGCTATTGGGTCATTTGGATTCCTACTAGACTTCATTTTAGTTGGGAATTTTACAAAACATCCTTATCTTGATCCTTCTTGGTCCTTTCTATTGATCTTTCTTCATTTTTAGGGTAGTCCCGAAAGAAATGGACGTGCTCATGGAATTTACTACACCTAAATGAAATGTGCTTGTAGTCTAGGGTGTAGACCCACTCAGTGTATTGGTACAAGATTGTTATGGACTTTGCGCGGGCCTCAACTACATTCATGTATACGTATATCCTTGTGTATGAGGTATATAGACTTTCCTTGGTCACCTTCGAGACTTTTATGAAGGTGCCCAATGTGGTTCCAAGGCCTTCAAAAGTAGCTTTCTCCAAAAATGTTTGGGTAAGAGAGTTCATCCAGATCCAAACCAATGCATTAGTGAAATATTCCTTCATAGGTGAGAACCTTTTCATCTAATACCTCAAGGGTAGTCCTACCAAGTCAAAGAAGTACATTCCTTCTTCAAAGACCCTATCTCTATCTTCTAAACATCTAAAAATCACCATGAAAAAACCCTTCGAACCTAGCTTTAGGTCAATCTATCCCTTGAGTCTCCACCAAGTTTTAACTCATCCTATTAGTGCTTTCTCAAAGGGCCAGATCCCCATGAATTTCCCCACAATAGCATGATATTTCATAAACTGAATATAGTTACCGATATTGAGAGATTTGATTTCATGCCTTGGATTCTCCATTATCTTTGCTAGGAACCCATTATTCAGTCGATGACCTCCCTATTACACTCTATCTCCTCTATTGTTCTATGCTTGGACTCTGTCACAAATCCTTTCCCTACACCCCCAATTTCATTCTCCATTGAAATCAAGCCTACTTCTCCATTGGAAACCCCCTTGAAAGACCGCTCTGCTCCCCTACCACATTTTTTTCGATTCATCTCCACCTTTGGTTCATCCTCCTCTATCCCTACCCACACTTGCACAAACTATCCCTTTATGTCTCCTTCATCGAAACCCTAACCAATATCCTCCCTTTGCTCTTTTTTTCATATCCACCTATAGTTAAAAATGTTAATTGCATATATTAACCATATATAGTTGTATAGTAGAAGAGTGGTGAGTGAATTCCAAAATACATGTTCATGTTATTTCCTTACAAATTATAGTGCATATGAAAGTGAATCATTTCATTTAGTTGAATACATGTGTACATCCTTAAGGATTTCTTCCTTATTTTAATTCTTTCCCAATGCCAATGACATAGGCAACACTCATACCAATATTTGTGCCATTGATATATTCAAACTAGGCCTGAACAACATTGTGAATGTTAGGTTCCGTGATAACAACCACATCTACATCGGTCTAATCTAAACATGAGTTTTTAATGCAAAATTTATTATAACAGGAGTTCGCATTGCCACTCATTCCTAGGTAGCGATGCCATTTATTAATTTTGGAATGTAAAAATCTATTTAATTAAAAATAGTTAATAAAATCCTTTATGATTAGCCTTCCAATGGGTGTTTATCTTCATGATTGAATGGAGAGCTTTCCCATGGGCGTTTATCTTCATGATTGAATGAAGAGCCCTCCAATGGGTTTGTTCGATGCTCACAAACGTTTTTAAAATGACTTGAAAACTAACAACCCAATCTATAACCTTTTTCCTATCCACCTTAATGAAGAATCTCCAGAATCTCCACTTTTGGAGGAAGTGGGAATGTGTAATTTCAATGTAGAAGAATCCCCACCTGAGGGGTGGGAATGTGTAATTTTTAAACATATGAAATCACTTTCGAGTTATCAAAATTATAGTTTTGATGCATATTCCAATAGTAATTATGACAATATTTATTCAATATTATGAATAAATTATCTTAAGGAAATATTATGAATAAATTATCTTAAGGAATAACAAGTTAGGAGATTAATCTTGGTAATTCTTATTCTATTTGGATTAAATCATCTACCTATATTTTGTATCGATTTTTTAGGAGATTAATCTTGGTAATTCTTATTCTATTTGGATTAAATCATCTACCTATATTTTGTATCGATTTTTGGAATAGGAAGATTCAAAGTTGATAGAGGGTGGGGTGAGGTGGGGGAAATATTAAAGGAAATGCATTTAGAGGGTGGGGTGGAGGAAACATTAGAAGAAATACATTTATTTATTTAAATGCATTTCTTCTAATAATCCCCCACATTGAGGGTGAGGGTGGGGAGTAATATTAGAGAAATCTGAGGGTGGGGTGCGGGGTAATATTAGAGAAATCATATTATGATTTCTCTAAGGGTGGAGGGTAATCCACCCCACCCTAATATGATTTCTCTAATATTAACCCCACCCCCACCCTTAAATAAATCATAACATGATTTCTCTAATATTACCCCCAACCCCCATCCTCATATGAGGGGAATAATAGAGAAAACATATTAACATAGTATGTTTTCTATATTATTCCCCATCATGAGGGTGGGGTGGTGGGAATAATAGCTTTTATAAATTTTAGTTGTATAATTTAATCACAATTTTTTTATAATATTTAATAATAGAAATCTCCAATCATTATTATTGAAAAAATATATATTTTAATGAAAGTAATCTTTAAACTTTTAGTTAAAAGATTTGATATTGATTACTTATTTAGGAGTTCATATAATCGATGTATTTTTTCTTTTGGAAAATTTCATGTGTTCCTCTTTTTTCTCCAAAACATCTAGTAAATAATGACTCTATCACTAACTAAAATAACCATTATTACCATCCAAAGATTTAATTAAATTTAAACATATAACCTATTACTTTCTTATCAACAATATATCTTAATAAATAATATAACTAATTAAACAAACTTTTAAAACTTTATAATATGAGTATGTATGTTTTCATGGTTGGTATTAATCCTCCACTTATCATCCGGGACAAGAAAAGTTAAGTGATTAGAAAAGAGTATGTTGAAAAATACAAAAGGAAGGTAACAAATCAAGAAATAACTGCTGTGAGTGACATTAAGATTAAAAATTTCATTTCATAATTTTTTATTAAAATTTAATTAAAATGGTTGGGAATGTTATAATGACTCAATTATTGATGGAGAGAAGATATGATAAAATAAAAAATAAGAGAGCAAGGGAAAAAAAGATAAGGACGTGAAAATTAAGGAGAGTGTAAACGAAATGGCATTGGGAATAGAAGAAAAGAAATTAAGCTAGAGAATGAGAGGCAGGAAAATAAAAGTAGTAATAACTAAATCAAAGGAAAATGATGAGAGAATATAAAGAGGTTTAGATAAAAACAATGGTTAAGAGAGAGATAATAAACTTAGTGGATGCATGAGAGAAGGATTGATACAAAAAGAATAGAACATAATTAAAAAAAAAATTAAAATCAACTAAGAAGAAAAGCTTAATGATCAAGGAGTTGAATGAGGGGTTTCCAAGACTTGTTGAGCTTGTAGCTATCTTCCCTATTGAAGTTATTGTGGTGTTTTTCAATTTCCAATGCTTCACGAATTATATGAGAGGAGTAATATGGTGTTGAGGCTAGGATTTTGGTTTTGTCAAAGAAAATAAGGTGATTAGATTTGAATGATTGTTCAATAATAGTTGACTTGCTGATCTGGTTATGGTTTGTGTTAGCTGTAAATTATCACACAGAGACAAATTGATGCAACACACTCAACCATTGATTGGTCTGTATATTAATATAAGTGTATAGTTACACAATATAGTTAGAAGTAAGTTACAAAGGTTTACCAACTCCTTGTAACCATAAACAACTAATTAACTAGTTACAAATGTAATTGTCTCATTTTCATTAACATTCCCTCTTAAATACATCCAGTAAAAAACTATCACTGTCACCATCTTCCAATGCAATAGAATCCCCCATAACTTAACACTCCCTCATAAAAATAACTTGTTCCTAACCATCTCTGTGATTACTCTATCTCACATTCCCCTCTTGTTAATCTATGATTGAAATTCTCTGATTCACCAACAAGCTAGCATGCAAGTACACCTGACACCATCGTACCTACCCAAGTGGTTCATTCCACAAATTGATGTATCATCCCTCCCATGGCTAGTGCATCAAGCTGCTCGAAACTAGGAATACACTCTACATGATCACGCATTGACCTATGTAGGCATGATTCAATCAGGGCTTACTAAACATTTGGGGAATACAACTTGCCTATGACAAGGCTTACAACTTTTTACACCTTGGACCAAAAAACTACTGGGGTGTCGGGTACAACCGAACATGCACCCCTCATTCCAAAATTTCATGTCATTACAACATTTCAAATATCATGGTAGTCATCTTGCTCCAACCAATGGATTCTTATATGTTTTGGTGACTAAAAACAACATTTATCCAAAATTTTTGTTTCATTCAGTTTCTTTGCATGTCTCTATTTCTTCTTCGCTCCACTTCAATCTTTTTCTTTATATTTGTGCGCATGTCTATGTATATTCCTTCTTCATGACTTTTCAACTTCTCTCATCTTCTCCAATCTTTGTAGCTTCTTGGCTTCTAATGCTTATTACGTCTTCGCGGTTTCTTCACGTTGTTATTTCTTCCATACCCTTGACAATACACTTCACTTACGCCTACTTTCTCCTGTTTCCTCAATAATGCTGGAACGTTGTCCATAAAATGGCTCAATGTCAGCAATACTTTCTCTTCAACAATAGAAGAGGCTTCTTCTCCTTGGAAGCCAGAAGAAGCCTCGGTCTTCCATCTTGCAGACTATTTTCTCCATGGTGACTCTTCTGGTGATACCTTTCTTCATCTATTAGCTCTGTTGGCCTGGCTAGAATCTGCTTCTTTGTGACTTCTCACGACTTCTCAGTTGCTCATGTCTTCGCTTCTCACGTCTTCACTACTCACATCTTCGCTGCTCACGTCTTCGCTGCTCACGTCTTTGCTGCTCACGTCTTCGCTGTTCACGTCTTCGCTGCTCACGTCTTCGCTGCTCACGTCTTCGTTGCTCACGTCTTCTCAACACTTCTTTTTATCTTTATCTTACTTTTCTTTTCCTTTATCACTCCATGAGATTCTTACTTATCTTTCACCATTTTCTCTTTGAATTTACCTTCATCTTGGATTTCCATATTCACCTGTCATTTATATGGAATATGGAATGAGATAATTACATCTATAACTAGTTAATTACATCTATGAGATAATTTACCTGTCGCAAATTCTAACAAGAAAACAATACCTTCATATTAAGGTCATGAATCTCAATATAAATATTATCAATAATAAATCCAAAGACTTTAGTAACACTTCCAAACCATTGACAACACTTCTTTTTATATTTCCTCCTTTAAAATACAAATAACGACTTTAATTAAAAGTAATGGAGAGTCTTGCGACTTCTTCTTCATTACTTCTTACATAAAAAAAAATAATCCTTTAAAATTAATTTCACTTCTCCTAAAATGATGCATTTTAAAATAAAATTTACTCCTTAAAAAAAAAATAAAAAAAAATCCTTTGCCACTTTTGAAATTAAAATAAACCACTACCTCTTTACTTCACTTATTTCTTTAAAAATAATGAATCCATCCACTTTTAAAATAATAATTAAAAAAAAAAAACTAATGCAGTCTTAGGTCTTCTCCTTACAACTCAGTCTTTGCAGCTCCACACAAACTGATAATCTTTCTTCTGTACAGACGACTTAAATGCTCTGACCCATCTCCATTACCTGCAGTCTTGATTGATCTGCACTCATTTGGACGACATATCCATGCCTCTGATCATATTTTAAATCAAGGCTCGTACTAAGCTTTCTCACATTAATTCCCAACGACTTCTTCTAATCACCATTAGCACAACATTATACATAATACCACAACGATTTCCTCACAAATCTACCCTATGTGAAAAACAACAACAGTGTTATGTCCCTTAGTAGTGGCAGTGATCAGAATAATGGCAGTTCTTCTAAACAACTTTAACGCAACTCCTCCTCACAATGACATGACTTCTCCATGATTTCTTCAAACTACGTGCCACATCTTTGATGCATCCTTGAAACTTTTGTGATTGCCTCTCTTTCTCCTTGGGCTCCCTCAAACTTGAAT
Organism: Picea engelmannii; assembly: GCA_009831015.1. NCBI lineage: Eukaryota > Viridiplantae > Streptophyta > Pinopsida > Pinales > Pinaceae > Picea > Picea engelmannii. The sequence continues at coordinate 105,835 of ML789988.1, read as the reverse complement.
GGCACGGGGTCTCCTCGAGCTCTACTCAAACTTTCATATCTTCACGCTCCTGGGCCCTCTCGTGAGAGTGTGAGGCACATGCTCGCTCTAATACCATGTAAGAGATTACATAGAGAGAAATTGATGAAACACACACAACCATTGATTGATGTTTATATTAATATAGGAATATAGTTACACAATATAGTTACAAGTAAGTTATAGAGGCTTACCAACTCCCTGTAACAACAAACGACTAATTAACTAGTTATAGATGTAATTATCTCATTTTTCTTAACATCAATGATGTGTTCTTTGAGTCGAGTTTCAAAGAATCTGCATGTTTGGCCTATGTATGGTTTTCCACATGAGCATGAGATTTGGTAAACTCATAAGCCAAGCATAGAGTCAAATTTATTCTTAGCAGTTTTGAAAAGTTGCTTAAGAGTTTTGCACCATTTGAAAAAGGTTTTGATGTTCTTTCTAACTAGAACTCTAGAAATATGATATGTAGTACCCTGGATATAGGATAAAGAAAAATAACCAAAGAGAAAGGGATGAAAAAAGATTTTTAAATTTTAAATTAACAGCTGAACATAAGACTTTATTAATTTAGGAAATGGGATAACTATTAGATACATAAATGAGATTTTTCTTTATAAAAGAATTGAATAACTAAAATTAGAAAAACTCAAATAACCACAAACATAAATAATTTAAAAATATATAATAATAATAATAATAATAATAATCTATTTTTTAAGGTCACGGCCAAGCCACCACACCAAATTGGTGTATGAGACCCCCTTGTTTGTGGGACAAGGGACCCCCTCCACCCAACGATTTGGCTAATAAAATCTACGAAAGTATACATACCCTACCCCCTTTGAATTTAAAAAAAATATATACATTATATAAAAATATTGATTATCTATAAAAACTTTGATGTGAAACATAAAATAAATTAAAACCATTAAAATTTATGGTTATATTCATTGAATAATATCTTATGATTTATGCTTTGCATCTCAAAGTGCACATCCACATCAACAATATAACGAACCAGTCAAATTATACATTTTTACTTGTCAAGGAATAGTTAATATTATAATTTTTACATCTCAAAGTGCATATCCACATCAACAATATAAGGAACCAACGATATAATCAAATTATACATTTTTACTTCTCTAGGGATAGTTAATATTATTATTTTTATTATGAAACTATTTCCCCGCTCATAATATTTAATATTATCTTGAGGATACTGTCTATTATATCTAAATTAGTTTAGAGTTATTATAAAATAGAAAATTAGCTGTACTTTAAATGTTTTAATATTTTTGGTTGATTAAAAATTATTGGTTTGTAGATTTGAGTGGTTAAATTTATATGAAATGTTTTAAAAGTTTTTCAACAAATTAAATCCATTTATAAATTCAAAAATAAAATATAAATAACAAAAATTGTAAATTTATCCTAATTTATATCATTTAATTCTAACTAAAAAACTAAAACCTAAAATATTTAAACAACACCCTAACTCTCACATGACATTACCAACTACATCCCAAAATACTAAATACAATTAGAACCAATTAAATAAATGTTTATACGTTCACTATGCATCACATTTTTTTTATTTTTAAGATTTTAATTGTTTTTATATAATCTAACAAAAAACCATCAAAATAAATAAATAAATAATAATAATAAAAAAATTATTCATATTAATCTACTTTAACTTTAATATTCTTTAAATATATGGATAATTTATTTTGTCACCTATCTAAAGCAAGATATATAATGATTTCTTTTTCCATTTTGTTTAAAAGCAAAATTCTTCGTTACCTATGACGTATACTAGACAACACATTACGTCCACACAAATGTAAAAGTTGCTTTAAATATATATTAGACAACACATTACGTCCACACAAATGTAAAAGAATTATTTTTTTTCCTTATTTTACATTAAAGTCTTATTTTACATTAAAGTAGAAGAATCCCCACTTTGGGGAGTAGGGAGGCGTAATTCAAAGCATAAAGTTATTATGCAAATGATAAACCAATGAACATGTTCCTTTAATACGTCAGTGTTCCTTTTTTTTTAACTATGGTTAGTAGATTCAAAAGAGGAGATGATCCAATTAGATGCTCGAATCTCCTCAACCCCCCAGTTGTTGATCAGATGTATGGATATAGCCTGAAGAGAGTGCCCCTTGGATGGGGTGCCACGTAGCTTAGAGGGTGCCACATAGCTCACATGCGGATCGAGTTATTAATAAGGTCGGTCGCCACCCAAAGCTTCATTTTTTTTTTATGGAGGATGGACTTAAACATGCTCATAGAATGAAGGGACAACTCCCTTGCGTAGGTTTAATGGCACCCTCAATGTGCCATGGCAGAGAGGTGATGATAGGTACAGGAGGAGGTTGGGTGGTCATTTCAGCTTCTCGGACAATCCTCCACTTCTACTAGGTTGGCCATGGATTGTTTCATTCTGTTTCTTTGTTGCATTGGCGCTCTTCTCTGTTAAGCTATCCGGCTCTGTGCACCCTCCCTTTCAACTTTATCTGGCCTTCCGGTTATGTCATGCCTCGTGAGCGAGGGAAACCCAAGAGGGGTTCCTCTTGGTACTGTTACGTAGCAAGGAAGAGATGCCTTTGTGAACTAGCGTGAGCTTCCTCGACAACTCTAATTCAGAGAAACAAGAATTCGAAGACACCTCCAATGGATTATGTGGAGGAGGAAATCTCGGAGGAACCAATTATGGTTCCACCAGACTCCTTCCTCTACACTGTCTCGAACCCCCATGATCAACCCAACACCAATCTTACAATAATGGATACAACAAAAACATTGGGGGGGCTACTTGTATAGTCCAAGAGTAAATTCCCTGGACAAACCGCCCGACTAAGGCCTCTTTTCCTACTTTAGACACAGAACAAGATTGGAGCTCACCCAACTTTCTTACACCAGAGCACCTGGAGCTCATCTTCGAGATGACGAGAGACATGATGGTGTTATAGCAAGATTTTCCTCACCCTATGCAAATTTGCTCAGAAGGCCTTTTACCATTTCCCTATGCCGACTTGAAGTCCCTTTTTTGCAGTTCCTAGAGCTAAAAATATTATTTTTCTACATATACACGCCCTAACTATTATACACCATGCATATACACATGTTCCACCATTACAGCCCACGTACATCAGGTTTTGTGCCCAAAATTAAAAAATGGTGTGAGGTTTCCATGTCACGTCACAAGATCCATGATCCTTGACCTTCCATATACTAGAAACGTTTTGACTCGACCCTTCAGTTCCATTTGAAGGCTATAAATGGGCCATATCCAAGTTTTGGAAAAGAGGAGAATAATTCAACTTTGAGAGCAAAGTTACTCTGGAGAAATTATTCACTTCATATTGAGTCTGCATCCCTTTATCCTTTTAAGTCTTAACACATTGTTTAGCCCCGAATCTCTTCTCTACTTGATTGAGAACCTCATTGTCTCTCTTATATGAGCTTACCTTTGGTGGAGGATTGAAGTGGTGGAGGCTCAACTGGAAGAGACTTAGTTTCTCGGTTCCGAATCGTGCCGACACGAAAGTTTGTAATTCATACACTTTTGTTGATTACATTTTAATAGAAATACTCTTTTCTCATCCAATTAATGTCTTGCAAATATTTGAATTGTTATTCCATGGGCATATTTGTTATGAATATTGATGAATTATGCTATTGAATGTGCTAAATTTATATATTATCACCATATGCTTGCTTTTCTTGGTTATTGAGGACAAGTTGCAGGTGTATTTCTTTGAGTCAAGTGCTTAACGATGGACTTCATCGAACGTCTGGACGAGGTAGGTTCTTTATCTTGTCTTGTTACCATATTTGCTTATATAACATACTTGATATTATAGTTGATTTCTACAGTCATTTCCGTCTGTTGTAGTTTACCCCATGCCATAGAGAGATTTTCTTTGTAACATAATTGGTGACCATACTGGGGATATAATGTTCTTTTCGGGGTTTGTAGTGTTTTTCTCCTTTGATTTCTCTTATTTATATTGAGTTTCTTGTTGTCTAATTGCTTGAAAGCCTTTGTTCATTTTGAGTCTGAGTGTCTCAGCGTTATCCTTAACTTGGCAGTGTTTTAATAAATATACACGATTTTTTTCCTGAAAGTCACGTACATACATGTGACTTCCTTTTGCAAGAGGCGTATATATGCGGTTTTATCCCGAACAGTCGCATACATCATTCTTGTGTGCTTGGTTGCTAAGTTTGATGCTTGTTGGGTAAGTTTTGATGGTTGCTGAGTCTTCTTAGGTCTCTATTATGACTGTTAAGTGCTTACAGAGTGATAGGAAACATTTCTTTGGTTGAATTTTTGGGCGTTGCCTTTCTCATCATCTTTTTTATTGATTGTCCTTGCATCTTGGGTTGGGTGTTTGCTTCTTGATATCCTACTTGGTTTTTATCTAATCACATTCAGTAGAATCTTTATATCAAGTTGATGTTCAGTCCTTGCATTTTCATTCTTTTATATTGAAAATACAAAAATGTTAAACATTTAGCATTGTTGGCATTTGATCTTTTGGGTTCTTATAGTTGATCTTAGTACATGTACAGAAAGATTGCATCTTATTTTGAATTGCATTTAATTGAAAATTTCATTTTGAAAAGATTATCATTTATTGAGAATTGAAGTTAGGACTTTGCATTTTATTCATATTCATTTATTTTACTTGCTGAGTCATAATATCATCATTTTCACTACTGCACCTTTTTGAGTAAGCAAGGCCACTACAAGAAACGTTGATAATTTAAAATTAATTAGAAAAAAATTATTTTCTAGGGTGCACAAACTAGCTTAGGATTTAGAGCCTTGGAATAGGATTTTGTGAGTAAACTTCTCCAAGGCTATTAAATCAGCATATGTGTCTAACTAAGGGAGTGGTGAAATCCATTATATAATTGGTGACGTCAGGAGGCTTTGCTTACACCAGAGTTAAGCACAAGGTCACGTGAAGTTAGTTGAGGGGATATCCCCCAATAACTTCTTAGCATCAGATATATTTTTGGGCATCTATTCGTATATGGGGATCTTGCTAGTACCTTTACCTTTGTGAGAGGCTGTGATTTTGAGGTTTCAGGATTTTCTACCTTTCCCATATGGTAGACCTTACTTATGACTATTCATCTGTACATCGATTATATCGTGGTTTCTTAGTTTCTTGACATATGTACCACATAGGTTACTTGCAGGGGTTATTCTGCAGGTACCCTGGGTCAGATGAGGGTCGAACAACACACAACCTTTATGGAGGATTAACTCTCAGGGGGGATTTGACCGATTGGTTGTTAAGCCCATGAGGGCCCTTATAATTGATTATGATACCTCTGATCTTTTGCATGGAGTCTCAAGCCCCTCTTGGGTGATGCATACCTACTTTAGGGAGGGAGGCCCCTTTCTACCACTTTATCATGTTTGTGTGCATGTTGGCCTTTTGTTTATTTTGGTGTGCTCTTTGATTATTAGTTGACCTTAGGATTTTGTATTGCGCCGTGAGTTTTCATTACTATGGATAGTGGAGTCCCTTTGACTCCCTCATTTGGCACTACCTCCCCCATGGAATTCGCTTATTTCATGGGGACAAATCCTTCAATGTTTCATAATGGTATACCTAATCATGTTACTCAGTCAATACCTTGGGCCTCTAATCATCCTCCTCTCGATATGCCAAACATGCTTTCACCCTTTCCATCCTCTCCCTCACCTGCTTATATGAATCCTTGTTTTGGATCTGGGGGCATGATGACTCCTTCTTCTACATCTTCATTTGATGGGAGTCATATCCCTCAACTGACTCTTAGAGTGGGAGGTTGGAATCTCCCTTCTTACAGATCCAATCCTAGCTTCACTTTTCCAAGAGAAAGTGCTCGAATGGGTGGTTATTCTACTTATTACATCCCATCCATATATCCTTCATCCACTATGCCAGTTCCTACGAACACTTTTTCCATGAAGGACCTCCATCTATCCTCTAGTATTTGATATAGAGGGAGTCAGTTTTATGGTACATGATACCCCCTTCACGAAATCCGTTCATCTGGGTGAAATATATATACTCACCTAAGTAACTTGTGTCATGCCTTTTTCTCTTCACAAACATATACTTCAGTGATGATGCCTTTACAAACCTCTATGGATCAATAGGGAGGAGCATACTACCCTTCCAGGAAGGGACAGGGTGTAGACCATAATCCTTCCTGGCCTGCAATTTCTCAAAAACCATTCTTTCCTGGGACCTTGGTCCCAAATTGCACAACCAATTGTCGCCACCAGTCCAGCCGCTGCAAGTCATGCTGGGGGAACAACTCTAGTTGCCATGAGTCATACTGACATCACATCTCCAACCCCGATCAACTATGTGGGAGATTCATCGCCAACCTTTGTACATCATGTGGGGGATGAACCACCAGCCTCTGCCAGTCACGCTAAGAGCATGTCACTAGCCATTGTGAGTGATGCTAGGGGAATTCATACGATTGAGAAGCCTCGACGTATAGGACGTAATCCCAAGTTCCTTTGTAGGCTTTGCAAAGGAGGTCATTTAACTTTCTTGTGCCCTACTGTTACCCATGATTTTGGTCATCATGATGGTGTATTGATGATGGTGTACTCAGGCTCCTAATAAGAACTTTCTCCTGAGAAAAGTGACATTCATCTCTTCCTAGAAAACATATTTTTCAAGAGAGTTCGCAAGTTGCTAATATCCTAGGGTGCGAGAATGACCCATTCTCGCAGGCTGCCTTAAGCTAGGGTGCGAACTTCTCGCACTGTGCTACATAGCTAGGGTGCAAACTTGTTCTAAAGCTTGGAAGAAGATGAAGTTTCGATGGTTCTATAAGGGAATCTTCTAGGGAATGGGTTGGCATTCAAATGGTTATCTTTATACTAGTTTCCCTGATATTGTGGGATCATTCTTATCCAAGTAACCATCTCATCCTCTCCTATATATTGATGGAATTCTCATGGAAAAGGTTAAGCAAGATTCATTGGAGAATTGGTGAAAGAATTGTGTGAAGGACCTAGCTTGAACAGGAGTTTGGAGACTCTAGCAAGTCTATCAAGAGGAATTGGATCTTCTTCATACAAGGATCGAGCAAGTGTGTGTGTGTTGGAACCAAGAGCCACCGAAAGGAAGCTTGCAACATCAAGGCGATCAGGTTTTATTTTCTACTTTCGATTAATATGATACAATGGCATGTCCTTTTCCCATAAAGTCATTCTTACTTTATTGTGTAATTCCTTGATCATACACATAAGTTGACGATTGAATATATTTTGCTATCTTCACTTTGGTTGGTTTGTGTTATCTTGGTCTTGACCTCATGAGAGCACCGGAGTGAAGCGGGAACAATAGAGACCCTAGGAAGTGATACAAAGGTAAGTTACTTGTTCCTCCTTACTAGCTAATTCAATGGTCAAAACTTAGGGAAAGAGTCATGTCTTGTCCTGTTTTGTTCTAGATCTAGGTGGATATAGGGAGATCTTTTAGTGTCCGCACCTACCGATTAGTCTGATAACAAAATTGGCGACTCCACTGGGGATCGGATTGTTTCCTAGTTAGTCTAGTTTCCCTTTCTTTGATTGCATGTTTTCTAGTCTCTGAGTCTGTGGGAGATCCATCCAGACTCTCTGGATCTGAAAGTTCACTCAAATTTAGTCCTTTTTCAAATTTTTGCTTGTTTATAGGCATTCTCGCACTGTACCCTTTAGTGGCCTGCGAGAAACCCCTGAGTTCGCACCCTGGTGTTAAGTCTAATGCGAACCCCTCGCAGTCAACCTTTGTTCAGCCTGCGAGAATCTTTGATTCTCGCACTGTAATACACTGCCAGCCTGCGAACTTGTTTGTAAATTTTTTTGGATTGGGTCTTGTCATTTTTTGATGCCCAGTTTTGCTTTGAACAACTGGATTGAACTTTTGGAGCCTATATTGATTTGTTTACAGTCTTCTTGAGATTCTTTGAGTTGCTTTTATCCATATTTGCTTTGTTTGGTTTTGAAGGATTAGTCTCTTGCTTTGAGTGTCTTTCAATTACAAAGCATGTGTTTTCTTTAGAATTGTTTAGGGAAAGATCAGATTTCTTCTGAATAATTCTCTTTAAAGGAGAACTTTTAGTTTGGGTTTCTTTGTTTTAAGAAAGTTAATTATTGCTTTTAGTGAATTTTTTGAAACAAAAAGATTTAATTTCTTGCTTTATATTAGATTGGGGGCATCCTTGCATTTCAAGTATTGAAATTGCATGATTCTTGGCATTTTTTGATCTTAAATTATGAAAAATTTTCCCTCTCATGGCCCGGGGGGGCCATGAATTGTGCATTGGTGTTCAATACCTTTTTCTCATTTCTTGAGAATCTTGATATTGATGAGTTTAATATATTTTGGGACATCGTGCATATGGGAATGATAAATGTTTTCTCCTTCTCGTAGCATAGCTTTCATCGAAATGAAAAGATTGCATCTTCATATCTTTGCATAATTTTCGAGTCGGTCAAAACACCATATTCTTCACGCCATTTTCCTCTTGAGTAACAACAGCCATAAAATAAAGCGCTTATAAAAACTGATTAGATATTTTTTATCTTTTCTGGTAGCAAACCTACATTAGATTAGTTGTAGGGCTTTGGAATAGGTGTGAAAGATAACTTTCCAAAGTTGCAAACAAACATAGAATCTTGAGTTAGGGAGCGGTTAAATCCACTTATTACATTTTGTCCTGGGAATCCCTTCTAACACAAGGGTCAATCACGAGGTCACATTGAGACAGGCAGAGTTACTCACCCTACTTTTTTGGTCTTGGTGTGGAGGTTGCGCGTATTATGGGGGTCACTTGAGAGGTATACCCACAATGATGAGTGGAAGCCTTTCGAGTTGATTTCGGGCTAGATACCCTGCCCTTACATGTGGATCAGACTGTCGACTGTTTCCCTAGGCATCATTGTAGTAATTGGTAACCTTAGTGGCCTATCTCTCTAGGTTCTTTACATGAGGTGACTGTGGAGGGGCAAGTCTTCACGGTACCTGGAATCGACGTTGGCCAAACTCACTCGGGCTCCTTGGAGGGTATACCCATGATTATGTG
>ML789988.1:70893-88031 GCA_009831015.1 Picea engelmannii | reverse complement strand
GTTTTAAATCTTTAATGAAAGCGCTGATACTCTGTTTATGTATGTACACTTGAGACTTCTTGCCTGATGAATGCCAGTTTCTTTTACATCTCTGTTACACTGTGTTAGAATCGCTCGGAATTGGAGGATCCAGTCGAGCTATAGCTGTTATAGGATGATGTCGGTAGGATCACTGTATCAGTTATAATGTTTCTAGCCAGTCCTTGTGTCTTTCCCAGTGCTGAGTGACTTGGAATTGGAGGATCCAGTCAAGTCCTATTTGGTTTCTTGAGACCCTGAACCAAGCGGAGCTTGCATTTAGTGTCTTTCTTCTGCAGATAGCCGTAAGCCTGTTTCCCAAGGCCGTTTGTTCACCTTTCTCACCAAGTCTTCCACCTACTCACCCTTTTATCAACTCACTGGCCTAGTTGGATCAAGACCTCCTTTGCCACTTATGTACCAGACTCAGTGTCCAAGTTAGAGTGATATCTCCTCGAGTCTTTATCTCCATTTGATCACCCCTTTCAAACAAATCATGACATTAAAATTGATGGGCGTCAGGCTCTGCTCCTGTAAGCAATCCAGGAGTGACTTCCGGCTCCAACATTTTCTGGCGCCGTTGCCGGGGACGAAGTTGAATATTTTCCCCGAGATTGAACGACAAAGATTATCTGATTCTGAAGGTGCATCATATATCAAAACGTGAAGATTTCTACTGTGCACCTGGCGACTCAATTGTGACGACTCCGCTGAGGAGAGCCTGCACTATGAACTGTGGCTTCGAGAGGCAGACATACGAGGTCCAGTCCACACTTTCCTTTAGCTACACCAGAAGCTGACCCAGAAGAAGTGCGCAGAAAGGGAAAGAGAGCTGCAAAAGAAGTTTCCGTCGCTGAAACAGGTAATACGCCCTCCCCTTCTGTGAAGACTCCATTTTCTTATTCGCAGCTTCCTGGTCATCCTTCTTTTGAGGTTTCCCGTTTTCTGAACTTCGGGAGTGTTGCTGCTGAGTTTTCTCCTCCTGGTTTAGTATCAGAAAGAGAAATCCTTGTCACTCCCCCTTCCCTGGAGGTCTTGCCTCATCACAGACCTCGAGCCTCTGAAGGTTTCACCACTCCTCCTTTTATTGTTGTTGCTGCGCAGAGAGAAGCGTCTGCACACTCAGGCCCCTTAGCTTTCTCTCTGTTTCCTCCGTTGTCTCCTCCGAGAATCTCTGCTCCAACTCCCCCAGTCCGCACTCCTTCACCACCAAGTTCTCCTCTACCTAATACCCCTATGGCTGGTGCTAATCCCCCTCTAAACAGAATGGATGCCATAGTTGCTGCCAGATATGCTTCTTTGATTCTCCCCCAGCCTCTGAATCCTCTCCTTGCTGGAGACTATCTGAAGTACATGCCCAAGTTCAGTGGGGAGGGAGACATAACTGCTGAAGAGCACCTAGCTGCCTTTTACAGCTGTGCCGACAACTTGAATATCGAGAGTGAAGATGTCTGGATGAGAGTTTTCATCCAGAGCCTCGATGGAGAGGTGAGGAAATGGTTCCGAGGACTGGCCCCTGGATCTATTGCTAGCATTGAAGCCTTGGACAACGTTTTCCTGAGGCAGTGGGGAGACAGAAAATATTATATGTATTACATGACAGAGTTTGGGTCTCTGAGGAAGATGGAAGGGGAGTCTGTCTCAGACTTCTCCAAGAGATTTAATAAGATGTACAACAAGATTCCTGCAGATATTAAACCCTCAGAGGTCTCTGCTCAAATTTCCTATGCTGGCGCTTTTGACCTTGATTTCTGTCTTGTGTTAAGAGAAAGAAGAGCCACTTCCTTAGCTCAAATGAAAGATGCAGCTATAGAAGTGGAATCCAACATATTGGCGGCTGACATACTGAGAAACTAGGCCGACACAGACAGAAGAAAGGAAAAGTCGGAAGCCTCAACTTCTGGCCCATCACTGCCCAACCCTCAAATAAATGAGCTGACCCGAGTTATGAACCTCCTTAAAGAAGAGGTGGAAAGATTGAAGGTGGAGAGGAAACAAATGAACAAGGGCCCTCAGAACACCGAGAACAGGGCAGGTTTCAAAAGACCAAATAATTTCGCTCCTCCAACTATGCACAGAGAGAAGGAAAGAGACAGAGACGACCAAAGAATTCAGGCTCCCTTCCAGAACAATTTTGTGGCCGATGAAGAACAAGAGGAAGCAGACGAGCCTAAGCCAAAGATCCATAGTGTAGAAGTCACTCCCCCTTTCCCTCATCTGACCCAATCATCATATGAAGAGTCTCTCATGGATAGTCAGCTGAACGAATTAAGCAAAGGAGACAAAGCTGGCGGTGGATGAGGCAGGTACAACTTGAGGTCCGACAAAAGGGCAGCAACACTTAACGTTCCTGAGTCATCCACTAGAGCAGAGAGGCCTGCTAATGAGATAACAGATGCTCAAAGAGGTAAGAAGGCCCAACCCCTCTCTCCCATTGTCCATAATCATGTTCCCGAAATTAGAGAAATCCCAAAGCCCATGTCTTCTTTCGATTTCGAACATGAAATTCAAAAGATCAGAATTCTTGTGCCACTCATTGAGTTAATTAAACATGGGGAATTCAAAAAATGTTTCTTTGAGCTGCTGACATCCGAAGCCTCATATCCTCTCACAAACTCCATAAACCTTCAAGATGAAAGGCCTGTGGTTGTCTTAGGTCCCATGGTAGAAGACATAGATGATTCATCCCCTCCCTTCTACACATCCCTGAACATACATGACAAAGTACTGCATAATTGCCTTATGGATTCAGGGGCCTCCCACAACCTCATGCCCAAAGCTGTCATGGAGGAATTAGGACTGGAAGTCACCTGAGCCTATCATGACCTCTATTCTTTTGACTCCAGGAGGGTTCAATGTTTGGGAGTGATAAAGGACCTGGTAGTCTGTCTGTTTCAGCTACCCATGAAGAGTATGGTTATGGATATTGTGGTAGCTGATGTTCCCCCTAAGTTTGGCATGCTGTTGTTAAGATCCTAGATAAAGAGACTGGGGGGAACCTTGCAGATGGACCTCACATATGCCACCATTCCATTCTTTAGGGGGGAACATAGGAGATTATATAGAGAAGCCCAACTAGCCTACATTGTCAGTGATGAAGCCAACCCTACCAATCATCCCATCTATGCTTTGGACACTGATTTAGGCTCCAGTCTACTACAGCTCACCAACACCCCTGAGGTCCCCTTACAGATCAAAAAACAACCCGTTCTTAATCAAGATACCTCCCCTCCAACCACCTCTGTTTGGAAGATGTTCTTTGATGGAGCTTCCTCTAGTATGGGTGCAGGCACCGGAGTGATATTCATATCACCCTGCCAAGAGACCATATCTCTGTCATACAAGCTAGAATTCGAAGTCACCAATAATGTGGTAGAGTATGAAGCTCTGGTTCTGGGATTAAGAGCTACCAAGGAAATGGGAATCAAGGAGATGGCTGTGTTTGGAGATGCAGAATTGATTGTCCAGCAGGTCAAACATGTTTATCAGACTAAGCATCCTCGGATCAGGAATTACAGGAACGAGGTATGGGACCTGGTCGATAGTTCCTTCCTGGCTTTTAACATTTCCTACATTCCAAGGGAAGAAAATGCCTCAGCCAACTTTTTAGCTTTCACAACTAGTGTGCTCGAAGTTCCTGCACTACCCACTGCCAGGTCCGATGTTGAAATAAAGTAAAGACCTTCTATACCAGACAATGTCAAATACTGGAAGGTGTTTGAGGATGATCAAGAGATTGAAAAATTCCTCCAGTCCATTGATGACTTTTCCACAATGCACATAGACGAGAACCTTGAAGAGGAAGAGGATCATCACCCTGGGGAATTTGTGAATAGAATTGCTGATCACCAGATCATTCAGCTACCGAGCAACCACATACCCAGAGGACTAATCCCATTAGAAAGGTTGTTTGATGGGAATGATGTGGCAGTAAGGGGTAAGGTTTCAGGTGATGATGATGACACAGCTGAGTGCAACATAGGCACACCTGAGGAGCCTAAATTTGTCAAGCTGTCAAGGAGTTTGACTGAGGACCAGAGGGCCGAATACACTAAATTGCTGAAACAGTTTGCTGATGTGTTTGCATGGACCTACAAAGACCTCAAAACATATGACACATCAGTCATTGAGCACAAGATCCCACTAAAATAAGAGGCTAAACCATTTAAGAAGAAGCTGAGACAGATAAATCCCATGCTGCTGCCTGTTATGGAGAAATAGGTAAAAAAGCTGCTGGATGCCCAGATCATTGTCCCCTTGAGATACTCTAAATGGGTGGCCAATTTGGTCCCGTTGAGAAAGAAGAATGGGGAAATCAGACTCTGCGTCGATTTCAGGAACCTGAACAGAAGTTCGAGGAAGGATAATTATCCCCTGCCCAACATGGAACACATTCTGCAGAGGGTAACTGGTGCCTCTAGAATATCCATGATTGATGGTTTCTCTGGATACAATCAGATATCAGTCATGCCTAAGGACAGAGAGAAGACAACCTTCATCACTCCCTGGGGCACATTCATGTACGCCAAAATGCCTTTCGGACTGATGAACGCAGGAGCAACATTTCAGCGAGCCATGGACATAGCCTTCATCGGAGAGAAGGACCAGTTTGTGGTGATATATCTGGATGACATCACAGTCTTCTCTAAGACTGATAAAGAACACTGCTGCCACTTAAAGAAAGTTTTCCTGAAATGTCGGAGGTATGGCCTATCTTTAAACCCCAAGAAATCATTGTTTTCTATGCAGGAGGGAAAGTTGTTAGGTCATATAGTGTCGGCAGAAGGAGTAAGAATTGACCCGAGCAGGGTGGAAGTGATCCAAGCCCTGTCACTTCCCAAGTCTAAGAAGGAAGTTCAGGCATTTTTGGGGAAGATTAACTTTCTGAGGAGATTCGTCTCGAACTTTTCCGAGCTGGTGAAACATATTACAACCATGCTCAGGAAGGGCCATGAAATAAAATGGATTGCTGAACCCAGGGAATCTTTTTCCCAAATAAAGAAAGCGTTGACTGAGGCACCTGTGCTAATCAGTCCCGATTATGCTAAAGATTTCCTGATTTTCTCATTTGCTTCTGATGACTCGGTAGCTGCAGTCTTATTGTAGAGGAACGATCAAGGGCAAGAGAAACCTATTGCTTTCTTCAGCAAAGCACTGAGAGATGCAGAGCTCCGGTACGAGATCATGGAGAAGCAGGCTTATGCATTGGTGAAAGCTCTCAAAGATTTCAGGATCTATGTTTTGCACTCAAAAATCATTGCATATGTCCCTTCAACTTCTGTGAAGGACATTCTTATACAGCCTGACATAGACGGGAAGAGGGGAAAATGGATTGCTAAGATCTTGGAGTTTGACCTGGAGATTAAGCCCACCAAGTTGATAAAAGGGCAAGGTTTGGCCAAGCTGCTGGCTGAATCTAATTGCAAGGCTTTGGGAGTTAACTTCATCAATGAGAAAGCTGAGTCATCCGGTAGTAATTCCCAGACTATCATACCACTAGCAGCATGTCCCTGGTATAGGGATATCTTGTACTTTCTGCAAGAATTAAAGCCCCCTGATGGATTGGGAAAGAGCAGGGCCAGAGATTTAAATCTCAAAGCAGTCAAATATTGCCTCATCGACCGAGCCTTATACTGGAGGGACCCTCTGGGGATACTATTAAGATGTCTAGACCCACTGCAAGCCCAGAAGGTAATGTTTGATTTTCATAGCAGCCTCTGCGGAGGTCATCATTTTTGGAAGACCACAGCCCACAAAATCCTCTGGGTTGGGTATTACTGGCCTACTTTGTTTACTGATGTCTGCAAAGAAGTCAGGGCTTGCATAAAATGCCAGAAGTTCTCAGGTAAACAACAACTCAAATCTCTGCCATTAAAACCTATAGTAGCTTCGGCACCTTTTCAGCAGTGGGGATTGGATTTCATCGGAGAGATTCATCCTCCCTCAAGTGGCCAGCACAGATGGATCCTCACTGCGATTGACTATTTCACCAAGTGGATAGAAGTTGTCCCTACCAGAAGCACATCTCATAAAGTAATCATCAGCTTCCTGGAGGACATCATAGCCAGATTTGGCTGCCCAAGCAGGATTGTCACTGACAATGCCTCCCCCTTCAGGTCTGAGCCTCTGATCAAATTTTGTGAATAGTTTGGGATTTCATTGGTTCACTCTACTCCATACTATCCTCAAGGGAATGGACTGGCAGAGTCCTCCAATAAAAGCCTGATCAAGCTTATCAAAAGGCTACTGGAGGACAACCAGAGGGCCTGGGACTCAAAGCTCAAATTTGCTCTCTGGGCTGATCGGGTGACAACCAAGAAGTCCCTGGGCCTCTCACCTTTCCAATTTGTTTACGGAATAGAGGCCATTTTCCCCACTCAGCTTGCCTTACCTGTGGCAAATTTCCTCCAGGTCCTTGAAGGGGAACCTAATCATGTACTCAGAAGGATTCATCAGATGGTGGAAGTGCAGCAGATCAGAGAACAGGTCATGGACAGAGCCTACAATCATCAGCAGAAGATCAAGCAGGCTTTTGACAGGAAGAGCAAAAAGGAAGAATTCAAGTAAGGTGGCCTGGTTCTCAAATGGGATGCACCCAGGCAAGACAAGGGAAAACATAGTAAATTTGACGCCCTCTGGCTGGGTCCTTTCAAGATCCTTGAAGCATGTTCAAACAACACTTACAGGTTGCAGGATCTGGAAGGCGAAGAAGTTTTTAATGGCCCAGTGAATAGGCATTTCTTGAAGCGATATTTTCTGTGAGCTACAGTTGGCTCTTTTTGTTTTTGTTTTGTAAATATTGTTTTTGTTTTGTTCTTCGGACTAATAAATGACTCCATAGCCCAACAACAAAGGCACTGAATCTGCAAAAGAGTTCTTAGAGCATCACAGGGATGACTCTATCCCCCATGGAGCCGATGTTAGCGATATTTCTTGTAGGGGGGTTAGAATGCAAAAGGATGAGTCAAAAACCCATTTATCCTAAGTCCGGGGTGCTAACGCACCCATGATTAAATGAAAGACAGGTTTGGACGACGGAGATCGCAACGCTCGGATCAACGGCGCGGGTGAGATTCCGGACTCCCCCCGCCTTCCTACCTTTAAGCGGGGGGGGGGGGTCCGGAATCTGGGGCGCACCTCTTCGACGGTCCAGATTAGTGCACCCAGATCAACAAGGATAAAGACCATTTCGGACCCCCCCTGCCTTTCTACCTTTAAGCGGAGGGCGGGGGTCCGGAATCGAGGGTGCGGCTTTCCAGCGGCTGAGATCTCAGCGCCCAGATCAACGGTGCTCACGCGATCCACATCATCCTCAGCTGCTCTATGTTTAAGCATACGTGGGCCCCTCTCCCATCATATCACCTTCCAACAACCGTTCTCCTGCTACCACGTGTCATCCTTCTACCTATCCCCTATGGTCCGCGTGGTCTTCCTCCCTTCTTATCCTCCACACACCGTCTGCCACGCATCCCCTTCCCTCCACATCAGCCTCCTATCAAAGTGTGTTCATCACATCTGCTCCCCTATAACCTCTCTCGTCCCCTCGTCGCTTCTCGCTCCACTCCCTGTTGTTTTGGTCCCATCACTCCATTCCCGTGCCCCACTGTCGGCGCTGACTTCCACGCATATCTTTTGAGCCAGTCAGTTACTCCAGGTGGCTACATGGGAGGCCCTCCATGTCCCGAAGTGCCGAGTTGGCCGAGCCGTTCTCAATCCCGAGGAAGCAGTTATTGAAGCGGTTGGTGGTGGTTAGACATCTCCTCCGCCATATTGGGAAAGCATGGCCATGAATTTAAGGCATGTCGATTCGCCATTGGAACTGTCAAAGAATTAAGATTGCGTCTGACATAAGTTGCATGATATTTCAGATGTTGACTGTCAGAAGCCATGCAGACGCAAAGCTTTCAATGCAGTGTCTTGATTTTGCTGCTGTTGTCATTTTGAGTATATGAAGGCGTTTTCGCCATTTTTGTAACCATCGATGGTTGAGCGAAGCTCCCGGTTTTAAATCTTTAATGAAAGCACTGATACTCTGTTTATGTATGTACACTTGAGACTTCTTACCTAATGAATGCCAGTTTCTTTTACATCTCTGTTACACTGTGTTAGAATCACTCGAAATTGGAGGATCCAATCAAGCTATAGCTGTTATAGGATGATGTTGGTAGGATCACTGTATGAGTTATAATGTTTCTAGCCAGTCCTTGTGTCTTTCCCAGCACTGAGTGACTTGGAATTGGAGGATCCAGTAAGGTCCTATTCGGTTTCTTGAGACCCTGAACCAAGCGGAGCTTGCATTTAGTGTCTTTCTTTTGCAGATAGCCGTAAGCCTGTTGCCCAAGGCCGTTTGTTCACCTTTCTCACCAAGTCTTCCACCTACTCACCCTTTTATCAACTCACTGGCCTAGTTGGATCAAGACCTCCTTTGTCACTTATGTACCAGACTCAGTCTCCGAGTTAGAGTGATATCTCCTCGAGTCTTTATCTCCATTTGATCACCCCTTTCAAACAAATCATGACATTAAAATTGATGGGCGTCGGGCTATGCTCCTGCAAGCAATCCAGGAGTGACTTCCGGCTCCAACACATAGTCACAACTTTCCCGAGTTTTTGCTATCTTTCATTCGAACAATACCTATGTGACTTCAATGATCATGGGAGATCAGATTGTACTTCATTGTATACAAATATCTTCAGATTGATTTTTGAGACTGGTTTTACTGGGCCTTGTTCATGACTATGACAACCTTTGGCATGTAGCCACCTTTGTATTTCCTATTCATGGCCATGAACAACTGTTTGGTATATTTTCACATGGATTTGCAGTGTAATTCAAATTGGCATCCATGTGCGCAAATTCAATACAGATTGTAATATTCTCACGAGCAACTAGTTCATCCAGCTAGGTCTCCATTACTCCACTTCTAGGTATTGTAATGTATTTTTTCCATCACAGATACTCCTTTGACCTCACACATTAGGGGGCATTTTTTATAGAAATATTTTCCTCACCCTATGCAAATTTTCTCAGAAGGTATTTTTCCATTTCCCTATGCAGACTTGAAGTCCCTTTTTTGCAGTTCCCAGAGCTAAAAATAATATTTTTCCACATATATGCTCCCTAACTATTATACAACATGTGTATATGCAGGTTTCACCATTACAACTCACGTACATCGGGTTTTTTGCCCAAAATTAAAAAATGGTGTGAGGTTTTCATGTCATGTCACAAGATCCACGATCCTTGACCTTCCATATACAGGAAACATTCCAACTCGACCCTTTAATTCCATTTGAAGGCTATAAATGGGCCATATCTAAGTTGTGGAAAGGAGGAGAAAAAATCAACTTTGAGAGCAAAGTTACTTTGGAAAAATTATTCACTTCATATTGAGTCTGCATCCCTTTATCCTTTTAAGTCTGAACACATTGTTCATCCCCCAAGCTCTTCCCTACTTGATTAAGAACCTCATTGTCTCTCTTATATGAGCTTGCCTTTGGTGGAGGATTAAAGTGGTGGAGGCCCAGCTGGAAGGGACTTAGTTTCTTGGTTCCGAACCATGCCAACACAAAAGTTTGTCATTCATACACTTCTGCTGATTTCATTTTAATAGAAATACTCTTTTCTTGTCCAATTAATGTCTTGCAAATATTTGAATTGTTATTCCATGGACATATTTGTTATGAATATTGATGGATTATGCTATTGAATGTGATAAATTTATATATTATCACCATATGTTTTCATTTATTGGTTGTTGAGGACAAGTTGAAGGTGTATTTCTTTGAGTCAGGTGCTCAATGATGAACTTCATTGAACGTCTGGACGAGGTAGGTTCTTTATCTTGTCTTGTTAGCATATTTTCTTATATAGCATACTTGATATTAGAGTGGATTTCTATAGTAATTTCCATCTGTTGTGGTTTACCCCATGCCATAGAGATATTTTCACCATAACATATGGAGCAACTCCATCGACACACCCTCCTTAGTAGCAGAATTAGCATGTCGTTCGACACCTTCTCAAGCGCGCCAGTCAAACAGAGATGCTTGAACTGTGCGAAACCTTTTTCCTTCACTCCTCATGGTGAAAATCCGGATGGAAGGTTCCACTGTTCTAATATACCATCGAATGTTTAAGGTTTATCAACTCTTAACACTCCATTTGCAAGGCACTGGGGTTTTTTTGCACTACTGCCTAGTTTTCCAGTCTTACTGCTTAGTTTTTTTGTTCATTTTTTATGGTCAATTTTTTGATGCATGTCTCGATAGCACTGTCATAACATTGGGATGCCACTTTCTCTGGTTTCAAACTATTTGGCAGAGAAAGTGATGACTTCTACTTTTGTCTACAAGAACAAAAGGACACCACCTATTTCGGCTTCTACTAGTTTGGTGGAACAAGTGGCAAGCTTATGATATTGGAAAGCTATGTACAATGACAACTGTTTATTGAGGTAATATCACTTTTTTATTTACAAAAAAGAAACTATGGTTAGTACAAGTTAATCATGGTTAATATTAAATAATTATGTCAAAAATTGTTATATTATATATATATTTTTATCTTTTTAATTTGAATAATCACGTAGTAAATAATGATTACTTTTAGTTTAGTTTTTTTTTGGTTAGTAGATCTTAATAGCTGTTTTATTCTTGAAAAATTAAGATCAACATAGATCAATCTTAATTCCGAATTTATTAAGATTCAAGAGGTGTCACATCCCTTGAGATGCAAAGCTTTTTCAAGTTTGCACCTCAAGGATTTTGATCCCTCACTATCCTTTAATAGTGAAGTCACATTTTCTTTCAATTTAATTTATTAACATTACAACCACAACACGTGGTTGTAGATACACTTAATTACTCTATGTTAGCAACCCCATATATAACACGTCAAATTCATTGACTACAAACAACAAAGTGAAACAACAAACCAAAATACCGATGGGATTCCCCTTACCAATGATAACTTTGAGAATTATTATTATTACTTTATTTTTAGTTTTGTAAAATACTGTATCAAACCAACATATGAGGATGGAAATTATGATCTCTTTAATACTAGGCAAGGAATAAATGGAAGGAAATGAACTCACGAGTCGCATGGAGACCCCCTCATTCACATACATTTTCCTAGGGTAAGTGAGTAAGGCTAAGGAAATGGGTTGTGCAGGAAAAGGAAGCTCAAAGACTTTAGCTATAAGCACAGAACAACATGAAACATTTGTCGAGACTTTAGACATGATTAGTAGAATCAATATCTGACCAAGAGGATGTCTTGCTAGGTAAATAAAAAATCATAGGTATGAAGTCAAATCAACTAGGGTTGGGCGGTTACATACAATACATGAATGATCATGTAATCATAGGGAATTTCATGGGGATTTGGCCTTCAAAAAAGGATTTAATATGGTGGATAAACTCAAGATGGAGCCCAAGGGCCAAGTAGATCTAAACCTAGGGTCCAAGGGTTTTTTCACAACCATTTTTACAATTCTTTAAGACATAGAGAGGGAAATATTTAACGATGACTCATAGTTATTCAACTCAACAGGTTTACATCTAAGGCTCTTGATGGAGAAGTTCAGGCCCCAAAAGTAAAATTTTCTAGTATCTTTGGGGTGAATTCAGTTGTATTTGCTCCATCAAGAATTTTGGGATGAAGAGACTCTCACAAAAATATGATACACATTGGGTTGCTTCATCAAAACCTAAAAAATAACTAGAACATGTAGATATACAACCTATGCAATAATTTGTGTTTATATGAATGTTTTGGGAGCTCTCTCAAAATCCATTTGAATCAACTTCCAAGACTCAGAATGTCTACAAACCCTAAACTACAAACACATTCCTTTCCACTATAAGAAATTCCATGAGTACAAACATTTGTTTAAGGACTACCCTTTAAATGCCACAACTAATCTCAAAAATCATAAGGAAGGGGTTGACAAGGATGGTTTTGTTAAGGTTCCAAGCAAATGAAAATTAGGAAAAAAATAGCCCACCCTAGTAGCCAATAATTCCCCCAAGGTGGCTGATAGTTTTAAATGACTAGCATGAGAACAAGATCCCATGGAGGTTAAATTAGGAGAGGAAGCATCTCCAAATAAGGAAAATATTCCTCCTGTAGCTACCCCGGGTGAGCCAAATCATAGAAAAAATAAAGCAAGCCTACAACCAACAGAAGGAGATATAGTCCTAGAGATTGGAGTGGATGAGGAAGAAAAACCCAAGTTATAAGGTGAAGAGTTATATCCAATAGAGGACATGGACATGCAATAGATATATCTACTAACAATTATTGAGATATATGGAGAAAAAAGATTAACACATATATCACAAGAAGAGATTTAAGTTTTATAGAAGGAAGTATTGAAATGGAAATCTAAGATTGGCTCATCCACATAGAATTAGGAAGCTCCATTAGAGCTCAAAATTAAGGCTACACGACTCAAACCATATAAAAAATCAGTAACTATTAGACTCGGGACAAGCATCATGTCCTTCGGATAAATACTTCATTACCCAAACAAAATTTAAGTATGAACATAGTAAAATGGAATATTAGAGGGGTGAATGATTAAGGTAAACAATGGTTACTGAAGAACATGATCATTGAAGACAAAATCGACTTTTTTATTATTATTCAAGAAACTAAATTTGATCAATAAGTAATGAAAAACATAGCCTCAAGATGTTGGAAAGGTTGCGACTCAATAGATTTCAACGTAGATGGATTCTCATACCATTATATTGACTCCATCCATGATAACAACAAGTTTCACTATATCTACAATTTTCAAGGAGATTGGATCAACAACAAGAGGTATAATAACCAACGATTATGGACCCAGTGTCATGCCTGGAAAAGTAGATTTTTTTGAGACATTGTAGAACATAAGAGAATTGATAGGTTAGGATCATTGGAGGTTAATTTATCATGATAATGTCACTGAGTCAAAAATGTGGAGGAATAAGATAATATGAGGATTATAGTGCTATATTAAAAAATACTATTATGGAACTAAAATTAGTGGACATGACAACTAGAAATGGTTGTCACACTTGTAACTACAGAAGAGGTGGAAAACATCAAACAATGATAAGGTTAGATTAATTCCTATTCTTAAAATCCTTCACCCAATCAAGAGTTTCATTTGAAGAAGAAGTCTTGCCAGGATATGCATATGATCAATGGCCCATAAATCTAACTTGCGAGAGTTTAGGTCCTCCCAAACCAAGGCCCTTCAAATTTGAGAAATTTTGGTTGGATCATCATGAATTCAAAGAAAATATAAATTAGTGGGGGGAGGAGGTGGGTATGATGAGGGTATTGTTGATGTATCATCTACAACAAAGACTTATAAATATAAATTCCAAACCAAATATTTTAAAATATTTTTCAAGCATGATGTGATTTGGAAACTCAAATCTTAGAGGTTCAATTAGCCATCACCAACAAAGGTAGGAATGATGAAATCACACGAAAAGAGGAAAATTTAAAGTAATACATATAGGTAATAACAAATCAAGAAGAAATTCCATTGAGGAAAAAGTCAAGAATCAGATGGATCAAATAAGGATAGAAAAACACTCGATTCTTCCACATCTAAATGATCAATCGTAGACACCACAACAAAATTATTTCCCTGCAAAGTGCCAATGGAGAAAAATTTGAAGACAATAGGGACATTGAAAAGGAGCGTAGAGCTTATTATATCTATCTCATTTCAGATCTGGAGGTAGATAGGTGCAAAGCCATGGATTTCATCTTAAATCACATCCCATGGATGGTCTCTAAATAAAATTGCAAACGTTATGAGAGAAGTCACTTCGGGGTTCCAAGGGAAGATCCCTCTACTTCATGTGAAGCAAGAGGTAGAATCATTGGAACATATATTCAACTAGTGTAAACAAATAGGATTCATATGGGATAAGATGTGATGTGACTTCTACACAAATATATAGAAGAAGACATGATATCTTGGAAACCATAAAAGAATGGTGTTGATCTTTATTTTTAAACCCCATCTTAAATAATATAGGGAAACTTTCTCCAATATTTCTTCTAGGAACGATTTGGAAGGAACATAACCCACACATATTCAAAGGGGCCCAAAGGGGAATGAAGGTTCTTTGGGATGATATTTCCAGAACATAAAAGAAACCATTCAGTCCATGTCATGGGCACTTGAAAGAAAAAAATGCTTAGACAAGGAGAAATTATTTCTCTCTCTTTGGTGCATTGAATTTGTGAAGCTAACAAAGAAAACCAATGCATCCATTCCTCAATATAAATCCACCAACAAATGGTCTCCCCCACCATAAAATTTTATAAAACACATTTTTTATGGTTCCTCAAAAGGAATTCCAAGTCCATTACAATCAAGAGGAACTTTCAAGGACTCCTTTGGTCATATCCTTAGGGTGTTTGTGGGGTCACTAGGGGTGAAAAACAACAATGAAGCTAAGTTGGCAACTCTAGAAAAGGGACTTCTCATTACCTCAATTCAATGGAATGACAAGTTGATAGTGGAAGGGGAGTCCCTCATACTGGTGAATGGACTTAGGAAAATGTGGAATCGCACCCAAGTTGACAAGCTCTCACACACAATTGGAGACTCTTCCCAAGCCTCAAAGTCACAGATAATAACATTTCACTTATCCCAATAATAATTTACCTCTATGTAAAGAACAAAGCAAATTTTCTGGTAGAAAGGCAAACCAATGAGAGTTTTGTTGGCCACTCAAGAGTTGGATGTAAGTTGGGATATCATGGAAGCAACCACCCTTAAGGATAATTACCTTCACCTCCAAAAAATAGATATGGAAAGAAGGAGTGGAATACATAAGAAAAATGCATGAGTGAGGGATGTGAGTGCATAAGAGGAAGTGGAATGTGGGATGAAGGAGTTTGAAAGGTGAAGGATGCGAAGGAAAGGGAGTGGCATGAGAACATCCACATTTTGCATAAAAAATATTTTGAATGTAGGAGGTAGATGGTGAAGGATGTGGAGGAAAGGGAGTGACGTGAGAGTCTATGCATCCTACATGGAATTCTATGGAATGTAGAATGCTAAGGGCCACAATGCATAAAGGTGGGGGAATGAAATAAAAGAGGGAATATGAGAAACTATGCATTTTACTAACAAATTGGTGGAATGCAACAAGACTCAACTAGGGGAAGAAAGAGAAGCAATATTATACATTCCATATTCTACATGTGGAATAGATAAATGTGAAAATGTAGATAAGGGAAGAAGAACTCAAAAACTCAACTTTACACTCTGCACTGAATGTGGTGACGCAAGATTGCAAGGACTCGACCATGAGGAGAAAGAGAAACATGACTCTTTGCATTCCACATTCTGCATGTGAAATGCATAAATACATAAATATAGATAAGGGAATAACAATTTAGAAACTCGACTTTGCACTCCACATTAAATGTAGCAATGTAGGAATGTGGAAGCTCGAACATGGAGAGATATATCAACAAGAATATCTACACTCCACGTTCCATATATAGAATACATAAATGTAGATAAGGGAAGAAGAAATCAAAACTTTTCTCCGCACTCCACATTAGATGGAATGATGTGGGAATGCAGGAACTATGGCCATGGAAAAAAAGAGAAACAAGACTCATTGCATTCTGCAATCCACAATTAACATGTTTATTATATATAAACCATAGATCATTAATAACTAATAATTATCTTTTTCTTCGAAAAGATTAGTAAAATAGTTGATATGTGTATCTTCAAAATATTTAAATTGAGTGTTATCACATATCAATAATCATCTCTCAAACATGTGACAATAAGATTATAGTAAATGTTTTCATGTATAAAAAGAAATAACATTTATAAATTATTTGCTTGATAAATATACCAACTTCCAAGAGATCTTTCTAATATTAACAATTACCTAGTCAACATCTGCCAATCCAATAGGATGGTGTATCAACTACAAGCACAAATATCCCTAGCCCCCCAGTTGCTAATCAAATGTATGAATATATCCCAAAGAGAGTGCTCCCCTAGATGGGGTGCCACGTAGCCCAGAGGATGCCATGCAGCCCACATGTGGTCCGAGTTATTAATAAGGTCGGTCGCCATGCAGAGCTTCATTTCTTGGATGGAGGACAGACTTAAATGCGCTCAGAGGATGGAGGGACAACTCCCTCACACAGTTTTAATGACGTCCTCAATGTGCCATGGAAGAGAGGTGACGATAGGTATGGGAGGAGGCTGGGCGGTCATTTCAGCTTCTCAAACAATCCTCCACTTCTACTAGGTTGGCCATGGATTGTTTCATTTTGTTTCTTTGTTGCATTGGCGCTCTGCTCTGTTAAGCTATCCGGCTCTGTGGGCCCTCCCTTTCAGTTTTATCTAGCCTTCTGGTTCTGTCATGCCTCATGAGTGAGGGAAACCCAAGAGGGGTCCGTCTTGGTACTGTTACGTAGCAAGGTAGAGACTCCTTCATGAACTAGCGCGGACTTCCTCGACAACTCTAATTGATAGAAACAAGGAGTCGAAGATGCCTCCAATGGCTTATGTGGAGGAGGAAATCCCATAGGAACCAATTATGGCTCCACCAGACTCCCTCCTCTACACATTCCCATAACCCCATGATTGACCCAACACAAGTCTTACAACAATGGATACAATGACAACACTAGAGGGGGATACTTGTATAGTCAAAGAGGAAGTTCCATAGACACACCGCCCGATAGAGGCCTCTTTTCCTACTTCAGACACAGAACGTGATTCAAGCTCACTTGAATTTCTTGCACCAGAGCACTTGGAGCTCATCTTCGAGATGAGGAGCAACATGATGGAGCAACTCCACTGTCACACCCTCCTTAATAGCATAATTAACATGTTGTTTGATGCCTTCTCGAACACGCCAGTCAAACAGAGATGCCTGACTTGTGTGCAACCTTTTTCCTTCACTCCTCACGGTGACACTTTAGATGGCAGGTTCCACTATTCTAATAGTCCATCCAATTTTTAAGGTTTATCAGCTCTCAACACTCCATTTGCAAGAAATTGGGGTTTTTTTGCACTACTGCCTAGTTTCCCAGTCTTACTTTTTTTTTTTTTTTTTTT
>ML789988.1:59178-70883 GCA_009831015.1 Picea engelmannii | reverse complement strand
TTTTAGTTTGTATGATCAGTTTTTTGATGCATGTATAGATAACAACGTCATAACACTTGGCTACCACTTGCTCTAGTTTCCAACTATTTGGCAGAGCAAGTGGTGGCTTCTGCTTTTGGCTACAAGAACAAAAGGACACCACCTGTTTTGGTTTCCACTAGTTTGGCGGAACAGATGGCAAGCCTGTTATACTGGAAAGCTATGTACAGTGACAACTGTTTATTGAGGTAATATCACTTTTTTATTTACAGAAAAAAACTATGGTTAGTATAAGTTAATCATGGTTAATATTAAATAATTATGTAAAAAAATGTTATATTATATATATATATATATATATATATATATATATATATTTTTATCTTTTTAATTTGAATAATCACGTAGTAAATAATGATTACTTTTAGTTTAGTTTTTTTTTGGTTCGTAGATCTTAATAGTTGTTTTATTCTTCAAAAAATAACATCAGCATAGATCGATCTTAATTCTGAATTTATTAAGAGTCGAGAGGTATCACATCCCTTCAGATGCAAATCTTTTTCAAGTTTGCACCTCAAGGATTTTGATCCCTCACTATGATTTAATAGTGAAGTCACATTTTCTTTCAATTTAATTTATTAACATTACAACCACAGCATGTGGTTGTAGATGCACCTAATTACTCTATGTTCACTACCCCATATATACCACGTCAAATTCATTGACTACAAACAACAAAGAGAAACAACAAACCAAAATACCAATGAGATTCCCCTTACCAATGATAACTTTGAGAATTATCCTTATTACTTTATTTTTTGTTTTGTAAAATACTATATCAAACTAACATATGAGGATGTACATTATGATCTCTTCATTACTAGGAAATGAATAAATGGCAGGAAAGGAACTCATGGGTCACATGGAGATCCCCTCATTCAAGGACATTTTCCTAGGGGAAGTGAGTAAGGATAAGGAAATGGGTTGTGTAGGAAAAGGAAGCTCGAAGACTCTATATTCAAGCATAAAACAACATGAAACATATGTCGAGACTTTAGACTTGATTAGTAGAATCAATATCTGACCAAGAGGATGTCTTGCTAGGTAAATAAAAAATCATAGGTATGAAGTCACATCAGTTAGGGTTGGGGGGTTACACAAAATACATGAATTATCATGTAATCATAGGGAACTTCATGGGGATTTGGTCGTCAAAAAGGGATTTAATATGGTGGATAAAGTCAACATGGAGCCCAACGGCCAAGTAGATCTAAACCTAGGGTCCAAGGGTTTTTTCACAACCATTTTTGCAAGTCTTGAAGACATAGAGAGTGAACTCTTTAACGATGACTCATACTTATTCAAATGAACAGGTTTACATCTAAGGCTCTGGATGGAGAAGTTCAGGCCCCAAAAGGAATATTTCCTAGTAGCTTTGGGGTGGATTCAGTTGTATTTTCTCCATCAAGAAGTTTGGGATGAAGAGACTCTCACAGGAATATGATACACATTGGGTTGCTTCATCAAAACCTCAAAAATAACTAGAACATGTAGATATACAACATATGCAATAATTTGTGTTTATATGAATGTTTTGGGAGCTGACTCAAATCCATTTGAATCAACTTCCAAGACTCAGAATGTCTACAAACCTTAAACTACAAACAAGTTCCTTTCCACTGTAGGAAATTCAATGAGTGCAAACATTTGTTTAAGGACTACCCTTTAAATGCCACAACTAATCTCAAAAATCATAAGGAAGGGGCTGACAAGGATGGATTTGTTAAGGTTCCAAGAAAATTAAAATTAGGAAAAAAATAGCCCACCCTAGTAGCCAATAATACCCCCAAGGTGGCTGATAGTTTTCAATCATTAGTAGGAGAGCAAGATCCTATGGAGGTTAAATTAGGAGAGGAAGCATCTCCAAATAAGGAAAATATGCCTCCCATAGCTACCCCAGGTGAGCCAAATCATAGAAAAAAGAAAGCAAGCCTACAACCAACAGAAGGAGATATTGAAGACACTATAGATCTAGAGATGGGAGAAGATGAGGAACAAAAATCCTAGTTAAAAGGGGTAGAGTTATATCCAATAGAGGACATGTACATGCAATAGATATATCTACTAACAGTTATTGAGATATATGGAGAAAATGGATTAACACATATATCACAAGAAGAGATTTAAGTTTTATAGAAGGAACTCTTGAAAGGGAAATCTAAGATTGGCTCATCCACACAGAATTAGGGAGCTCCATTAGAGCTCAAAATTAAGGTTACATGACTCAAACCATAGAAAAAATTTGTAAGGGAAGAAAGAAAAAGAGGTAGAAAACCCAACAAGTGAAAAATACGGGAGGGGGGTAACTATTAGACTCGGGACAATTGTCATGTTCGTTTGATAAATATTTAGTTACGCAAACAAAATTTAAGTATGAACATAACAACATGGAATATTAGAGGGGTAAATGGTTAAGGTAAGCGATGGTTACTCAAGAACATGATCATTGAAGACAAAACCACTATTTTTTTGATTCAAGAAACTAAATTTGATCAAGAAGTAATGAAAATGATAGCCTCAAGATGTTGGAAAGGTTGTGACTCAATAGATTTCAACGTAGATAGATTCTCATACCATTCTATCAAATCCATCCATGATAACAACAAGTTGCACTATCTCTACAAGTTTCAAGGAGATTGGACCAACAACAAGAGGTATAATAACCAACGATTATGGACCCAGTGTCATGCTTGGAAAAGTATATTTTTTTAGACATTGTAGAACATAGGAGAAATAATAGGTTAGGATCATTGGAGGTTAATTTATCATGATAATGTCACTGAGTAAAAAATGTGGAGGAATAAGATAATATGAGGATTATAGTGCTATATTAAAAAATACTATTACATGACTAAAATTAGTGGACATGACAACTAGAAATGGTTGTCACACCTGGAACTACAGAAAAGGTGGAAAACATCAAACAATTATAAGGTTATATCACTTCCTAATCTCAGAATCCTTCACCCAATCAAGAGTTTCATTTGAATAAGAAGTCTTTCCAGGAGATGCATATGATCAATGGCCCATAAATCTAACTTGGGAGAGTTTGGGTCCTCCCAAACCAAGACCCTTCAAATTTGATAAATTTTGGTTGGATCATCATGAATTCAAAGAAAATATAAATTAGTCGGGGGAGGAGGTGGATATGATGAGGGGATTGTTGATGTGTCATCTACAACAAAGGCTTATAAATATTAAGTCCAAACCAAATATTTGAAAATATTTTTCAAGCACAATGTGATTTGGAAACTCAAATGTTAGAGGTTCAATTAGCCATCATCAACAAAGGTAGGAATGATGGAATCACACTAAGAGATGAAAATTTGAAGTAACAAATATAAGTAAAATCAAGAAGAAATTCCATTGAGGAAAAAGTCAAGAATTAGATGGCTCAAATAAGGAGACAAAAACACCTGATTCTTCCACAACTAAATGATCAATCGTAGACACCACAATAAAATTATTTCCTTGCAAAGTGCCAATGGAGAAAAAATTGAAGACAACAAGGACATTGAAAAGGAACATAAAGATTATTATCTCTAGCTCATTTCATATCCAGAGGTAGATAGGTGTGAATCTATGAATTTCATCTTAAACCACATCCCATGGATGGTATCTCTATAGAAAATTGCAAATGTTATGAGAGAAGTCACATCGAGGTTCCAAGGGAACATCCCTCTACGTCATGTGTAGCAAGAGGTAGAATCAATGGAACATATATTCAACCAGTGTAAACAAATATGATTCATATGGGATAAGGTGTGATGTGACTTCTAGACAAATAGATATAAGAAGACATGACATCTTGGAAACCATAAAAGAATGGTGTTAATCTTGATTTTTAAACCCAATCTTAAATAAGATAGGGGAAATTTCTCCAATATTTCTTCTAGGAATGATTTGGAAGGAACATAACCAATGCATATTCAAAGGGGACCAAAGGGGAATGGAGGTTATTTGGGATGATATTTCCAGAACATAAAAGAAACCATTTAGTCCATGTCATGGGCACTTGAAATTAAAAAATGCTTAGACAAGGAGAAACTATTTCTCTCTCTTTGGTGCATTGAATTTAGGAAGCTAACAAAGAAAACCAATCCATCCATTCCTCAAGCTAAATCCACAAACACACGATCTCCCCCACCATCAAAATTTATAAAACACATTTTTTATGGTGCCTCAAAAGGCATTCTAGGTCCATTACAATCAAGAGGAAATTTCAAGGACTCCTTTGGTCATATCCTTAGGGTGTTTGTGGGGTCACTAAGGGTACAAACCAACAATGTTGCTAAGTTGGAAACTCTAGAAAAGGGACTTCTCATTACCTCAATTCATGGGCATGACAAGTTGATAGTGGAAGGGGAGTCCCTCATACTGTTGAATGAACTTTGGAAAATGTGGAATGGCACCCAAGTTGACAAGCTCTCACACACAATTGGAGACTCTCCCCAAGCCTCAAAGTCATAGATAATAAAATTTCACTTATCCCAATAATAATTTACCTCCATGTAAAACACAAAGCAAATTGTCTGGTAGAAAGGATAGCTAATGAGAGTTTTGTTGGCCACTCAAGAGTTGGATGTAAGTTGGGATATCATGGAAGAAACCACCCTAAAGGATAATTACCTTCACCTCCAAAAAATAGATATGGAAAGAATAAGTGGAATACATAAGAAAAATGCATGAGTGAGGGAGGTAGGAGTGAGGGATGTGGGTGCATAAGAAGAAGTGGAATGTGGGATGAAGGCATTCGAAAGGTGAAGGATGCGTAGAAAAGGGAGTGGTATGAGAACATCCACATTTTGCATAAAAATTCTTTCAAATGCAGGAGGTAGATGGTGAAGGATGTGGAGGAAAGGGAGTGACATGAGAGTCTATGCATCCTGCATAGAATTCTCTAGAATGCAGAATGCTAAGGGCCATAGTGCAGAAAGATGGGGGAATTAAATAAAAGAGGGAAGATGAGAAAATTTTCATTTTAATAACAAATTGGTGGAATGCAACAAGACTCAACTAGGGGACGAAAGAAAAGCAAGATTATACATTCCACATTCTACATGTGGAATACATAAATGTGAAAATGCAGATAAGGGAAGAAGAACTCAAAAACTCAACTTTACACTCTGCACCGAATGTGGTGACACGGGAATGCAAGGACTCAACCATGAGGAGAAAGACAAGCAAGACTCTTTGCATTCCGCATTTTGCATGTGAAATGCATAAATACATAAATATAGGTAAGGGAAGAACAATTTAGAAACTCAACTTTGCACTCCACATCGGATGTAGCAATGTAGGAATGTGGAAACTCAAACATGTGGAGAAATATCAATAAGACTCTCTACACTCCATGTTTCGCATATAGAATACATAAATGTAGATAAGGAAAGAAGAACTCAAAAACTCAACTCTGCACTCCACATTAGATGGAATGAAGTGGGAATGCATGAACTCTAGCCATGGAAAGAAAGGGAAACAAGACTCATTGCATTCTGCAATCCACAATTAACATGTTTATTATATATAAACCATGGATCATTAGAAACTAATAATTACCTTTTTCTTCGAAAATATTAGTAAAATAGTTAACATGTGTATCTTCAAAATCTTTAAATTGAATGTTATCACATATCAACAATCATCTCTCAATGTATAAATTATGGTAAATGTTTTCATGTATAAAAGGAAATAACATTTATAAATTATTGTTTTGAAAAATATACCAACTGCAAAGAGATCTTTCCAATATTAACAATTACCTAGTCAAGATCTGCCAATCCAGTAGAGATGGTGTATCAACTACAGGCACAACATATTCTAGTTAAAAAGTTAAGAAAATCAAACAAGATTGGTTCTAACCAAGCAATCTAAAATGGATTATTGACAAAGTCGAAATTTCATGGCTTGGCAACATGAAGACTTTTCAACCAAATTCGAGTACCAATGCAATGAGAATTGACTTTCTAGGAAAGTGAACTCGACTTGGAGGGTCGAAGGCCTTGTCGATCAAGGAAGATGCACACTAACTCGTAGAACTCTAGTGAGAAAAGAGATGTGTAAGGATCTCCGAGGGTAACTTTAGGCATTCATTCTCAACATCATGCTTATAAAAAAGGCCTCATGGATGTTAAATTAAGAATTGAAAAACTAGTATGCAAATTACTAGCACACAATACCACTCCAATTTATGCAAATTACTAGCCCATAATACCACTCCAATTTATGCAAATTACTAGCACATAATACTAGTATGCAAATTTGGCTAGAGAGTTGATGGGTATACCACTCCATAATAGCACATAAATGAAGATAACTCCTATTGTGACTTAGTTTCTATATAAACATGAATTTTGGGTAGTGGTAATTGAGTTGGGGAATTAGTAAAAAAAAGTAATTAAATTGAAAAGTTTGATATTTAAAATAATTTGTGAAAACCTAAACAAAATACTTAAAAAAGTCATGTTTTTTTACTATTTTTATATAATATTTTATATTGAGATCACTCAATTATGACTGATGATCAATGTAAATCCATCTTAATTTATACCTCTTAAATATCAAGAAGAATTAAAAACAAATCAAAAAACAAATCTTTAAATGTTTATTTTATTATATTTTTTTAAATTATTATTATTTACTATTTTATTTTTCATTTTTATAAGAAATTCACTTTTTATTTAATTTTACTTCATTAACCTTTCATTATATTTGACATTTCATACATAGTACGATGCTTATCTCATTTTGTAATTATACATTTTAATATTTTTATAATTGTATTTTTTTAATATTTTATTTTTATGAATCTTCTTTTTCAATTTATTAAAATAACATCTTATATATATATGCAAACACATCTATTTAAATTGGAAATACATCTCACTATTCTCGATATAATAAATTATTTACATGAAAATAGAATAAAAACCCAAACATTCTTTATATACACTTTCTAATGATTAATATCTTTTATAAATTAATTTCATATAAATAATTTGAAAAATATGACCATAAATCATTAAAAGCTAGTTGAACTACTAAAGTGAGGAAAACCAAGAATCCATGGAATTATGAAGTTCAATCATATTTAATCACAAATAGACATGTTTTGTATTCTTTGATATCTTCCAAATTGAGATAAAATGATTATTTCCAAAATTAATTTAAATAAAAAAACAAAAAACAAAATTGAAATGAATATTAAAGAATTTGTGGTCATTTTACACATTTAGGCCAATTAAAATATTCCATTATAACACGGCCACTTCACACAACACTCTTTTCAGCATTATGTTGACGTTAATTCATAATAGTTTTTCCTAATAGAATCTATCAAAATTAATGTGAAACTGTAAAATCAGAACATAGTTGACTTGAAGTACCATAATCTATTCACCCATCCAAAGTGGCCATTAATCTTAAGGGAATTACAAGACTTTGCAGTATAAAGTGAAAATAAGCATAAAGGGCAGTATTGTACCATGGAAAATCAGAACATAGTTGACTTGAAGTACCTTAATCTATTCACCCATCCAAAGTGGCCATTAATCTTAAGGGAATTACAAGACTTTGTAGTATAAAGTGCAAATAAGCATAAAGGGAAATATTGTACCATGTAAAAATAATGCACTTTGTCAATAAGGTTTGGTTGGTTGGTATAGTAGGGGTGTTGCTATTTCCCTTGCCAAAATTAAAATCCTTATAGACATGTTTTCCACTTATAAGATGGTGCACCCACATATGTGGGTTTTTTATTGTAATTGAGATCAAGCAAAAATCTAGGGCATTTTTTTGGTAGAATAAATAACCCCAATTACAATTGCTTAGCTAAAGAATAGATTCATCAATTTTGAGATATATCTATTTCAATGCAACAATATCCTATCCTATAAATATGTCTTGACTAAAAGAATCCATTAAAGGAAAGTAAGGTAGTTCTATCCATTAATAGTCTATTAGAAAGACTATGTTAGGTTCTATCATTTTCCTTAAGTGTTTTGTTATTTACATTATTAATTATGCCATATTCAATTTTGTGGCATTTTCATATTGTGTTGGATTAAGTAACTGACTTTTATAATTGTTGCATTCATAGATAATTTTAGGGGCGAAATATAGTAAATTGGCGAAATTTTAGAGTTTAAATTTTTAGGAGATGAATTTTTATTAAGATAGTTTTTAAAAAAAATAAAAATTTTAATCAAAATATTAAACTAAAAAATATAAATGGTACATCATTAGCACCTTATAAAATAGGAAGAAAATCCGTGCAAAGAGGATTCGCCTTATGGATTTCATGGCTAAATTTCCAATTGGCCTCGAATTTTTAGAATCCAATGTTTTTGGTGAAGAGAATCGCCCAGAGTCCGTAAACCATGGTGTTTTTGGAATTAAATCGCCTACATATCCTCAAATCAATGCTTTATGGCACGAATTTAGCCAGGTTTTTTTTTTAGGGAATGGTTTTTCCCATAGATTTTCAGTTTTCCCTGGATTTCCAATTTTTGGCACGTATTTCCTTCCAATTTTTATGGAAACTAGGGTTTATAAATTATGGGAAAGGCTTTACATGCTTCCAATCTAAACTCGTTACTCAAACTTGAAGTTGAATCCTCGATCAAGATTGTAGAGACACACACATTCCTGCAGCTCTTGGATGAATTTCAAGGGACATTTCCCCAGCTCTCTCGTGTGCTACAAATCAGTCACATTGCACATGATATCAGGTTGACGGATTGTGGAATTTGTATTTTTTTTTGGTTTCAGTCTTTTTTTTTTCTCCTAGGTTGTAGTCTACAATGTGATTATGATTACTTACGATTGCAATGGTGTCCTGGGGAGAAGGTCGTAGCGTCCAAATTTTATCGATTTCAAGCCTATTTCAAGTCATGTGATGATAACCATTGATAAGTGCCTTAAAACCGCTTGCCTTTTGATTCCAACTGAAGTCAGTCAGGGCACTCGCCCTTTTTATCCTCTGCAACCACTTCCTAAACCAAGCTTTGTCACCAAGCAGGGCATGCATTTTTCGAGTGGTATGGAATTCATCCATTGGAATTCAACTGTAAACTTCCATTAATCGTTGTCCAGTTATATCAAATTCACACACTATTATCAGTGGTCCATTCATCTTTTATGGAAATTATCTCCAAAAAGAACCGGTGTAATCCTTGAATTCCAAGTTAAATGAGCACTGAAATGATGTTGGGAAGCTTGATTCTATTTCAATTCTAAGTTGTAGGGTTTGTTCGGTAAACCTACCTTTCTTTTTTTCCAACTTTTGAAACCTTGATCTATCATCTAGTCGTGTGTGTAGCAGTTGTGGACATGTAATCTTTAATGGAAATTATGTAGGCAATTCTTTGTTTTTTCAGATTAAATTGAAATTCGTTCTTGGTTAAAAGGAAAAAAGGAAAAAATTAAAAAATAATAAAAATATAACTTTACAATACTTTCAATTAAAAATTTCAGTTTCTGAGTTTGACCTGAGTGACTTAGAAAGTGACTGAGTATTTTCATCTCCTCTAAGTAAATCAGAACCAAACTCTTACCTCTAATAAACACCACCCATATCCAGCTAGAGTAGTCAATGCCCTATGTTGTTTTAAACCACATCTTAGAGACAACATAGTTTCAAGATCTAATATATATATGTGATAAATCATCAAATTGGAACGTTGACATTCTGTTTGATTAGTTAAATTTCTACTTGCAAAATTCTTACGAGATCATAGTATTATTGGTTAAGAAAATGTAGACATTAATTGTATTAATTTAGACTGTATAAAATTAAATCTGTAAGTGGGACCTGAGTACAAGATTTTCGTGCTTTTATCTTTTAGTTATTAATAGCGAAATTTAGTTATTAATAGCGAAATGAAAGGGAATAATGCTAAAATTCGCTCTATGACACTCATGATAGAAAAATTAGCTTTAATATAATATATGAAGATATGGTTATTCTTTTAGTCACTTAGAAAATTAGAAATTTCAAAAAGAGTTCATGCAATCAAATCCTCTTGTTCTGTTCAATTCCTGGCCTCTAAGTTCAACTACTGGATCAATTACCTGTAGCCCTATGCCTCTTCCCATGGGTGATTTACAAGAAAGAAACAAAAATACTAATCAATCCAATTGTAAAAATTAATCTAGTGCTTAGGAAAATATATGTATGTATACAAAATTAGTGTCTTTGGTTGATTCATCATTTTCGTGAGTCATTCTTCTAGATTTGTTAGCATTCTGCTGTATGCATTTTTTCTTTTCCTGAATCATTCTTCTGGATTTGTTAGGATTTTGTTGCATGCATTTTTTAACTATTACAGTTTTATCAATTTTAAGAAGCATATCATAAAGCTTTGAGTTAGTTTAGAAATCAAAATTAAGATATTTTTTTTATTCATGCTCTCAATAATAATAATAGGTGAGCCACTCAATTTAATGTCTGTTTTATGGTTGATTTTAACTAGAAATTTTGCATAGTATTTAATTTTAATATCTTGATAAGATATACTCATCACAATTATTTTCAAATGATAGTAGGTTAAATATATATATTTACCTTATAATATAGTTTTATTTTTAGCCTGTCGATGTAGTTTTCCGAATCAGTTTGTAATCCTTATGTTACTCTACTATCCAGACTCTCCAAAACTTTATTTGAATAATATGCCATTTTATTATTGAAAGTGTATTTCCTCTTTGATTGCCTCTCAAAACTTACTTTAATTTACTTTAATGCTAGTTGGTTGTTGGCTTTGGCCATGCAACATATGAATTTCGCACAGAGCTTGGAAATAAAGTTACTTGGTGAAGTTCATTATGGGCTGCGTATATTCTCATGTTTCGTGTCTTGTAAAACTACCAGCCATCCATTCTCGTGACTATTTTAAATTAGACTAGTGTTGAGTACAAAAATGGTGAATGAGATATATTAGATATGTGAATATAATAGTTATAAATTGAATGAAGAATTAAGATTTGTAGAAAACAATTTAGTAAAAAATGGGGAATGACATATCTTATATAAATGAATATAATAGTTATAAATTGAATGAAAACTTAAGATTTGTAGAAAGCAATTTAATACAAAAGTATAGTCATAGATTTTATGTTACAAGTTAAAATTGGATTAAATGTTGAATACCATACATTACGTGTATAGAAATGGTGAATGGGATATATTAAATAATCTAATCTTATCACAAAAATGGTGAATGGTATATATTAAATAATCTAATCTCATTACTAGCTTGCTTAATACTTTAACAAGTTGATTCGCTGAGAACTTAAAGTTGATTAGAGTTGAGTATAATCGTTGGCATTATTATAAAAGGGTTAGAATATTGGATTTTTTTTTAATTAATAAGTGATGAAAAATCTTGAATAGTTAACAAAATACATTAATTCAAAAATTCTTGAATAATTCACAAAATCCAAGGTTGGAATTATATTATAGACTAAGTAATTAATTTATTGTTTAGTGTCATATATATGCTTTTCAAGATGGAACTTTTATGTGTATTGGATATTCTATTTATTTATTTTAAAACAATTATTATCACTATATTATTCATGATATAATAATATAATTCTTTTATTCTTTAATTTCACACAGTTAATTTAATGTTGCATTAAAATATAGAATATATATATATATATAT
>ML789988.1:48522-59078 GCA_009831015.1 Picea engelmannii | reverse complement strand
TTGATGATTGATGTAATATAATATGTATTGTCCTTGATGAGAATGCATAGATGAAGATGGATCAATGAGTTGTCATTGATACAAGATGAAGATGGATCGATGTGGTTTCATTGGTATATGATGCATTGTTGGAAAAATGTATAGATGACTCATTATTGTCTTATCATTATTGATAAGGTGCACAAATGGATGAACTCCAAAGCGGCCCCCTTATGGTGAAAGCCTTCATGGGAAGACACTTTGCAGATTGATTTATCCTAGAAGAATGGTTGGAGGACCTATGCTCTCATTATTGTATTATCGTGATTGATAAGGTGGACAAATGGATGAACTCCAAAGTGGTTGCCTTATGGTGAAAGCCCTCACGGGAAGACGCTTTACGGATTGAGTGATCCTAGAAGAATGGTTGGAGGACCCATGCTTGTATGTGGAATAATGAGATGAAGATCAATGAAATTGTTGGTGAAACTATCCTAGATCGATAGTGCTTGTCATTCCATTTCTGGTGGCCTTACAAAGATGAAGGACCCCCACATGAAGGCTTGAAGCCCCCAAGGTCAAAGAAGTCAAAGTGACCTAAAATAAGAAATCATTATTTAAATGATTAAGTAAAGTGACAAAGTCAAGGTGGATTATTTAAATAATAAAGAGAAGTGACAAAATCAAGAAGGAATATTTATGGAAAGTGGTTAACCCTAAAAATAAGGAAAATATGTTAAGTGACCTAGAAATGGGTTAAGTGACCTAAAAGAAGAAATCATTATTTAAATGATAAAGTAAGGTTACAAAGTCAAGGTGGATTATTTAAATAATAAAGAGAAGTGAAAAAATCAAGAAATGATAAAGTAAGATGAGAAAATCAAGAAGGAATATTTAAATGATAAAATATTAGAGAAATTTCTATTTATGGAAAGTGGTTAACCCTAAAGTAAGGAAAATAGGTTAAGTGACCTAGAAATGGGTTAAGTGACCTAAAAATGGGTTAAGTGACCTAGAGGATGAAAGTATAAATAAGATAGCAATGGTCTCTTGTAGATCATCCTTTTTGTGGATCAATGGAGAGCTTCTTGTGAGAATATCTTTTGGAGTATTGATGGAGAGCTTCTTGTGAGAGCTTATTGAGAATTTTTTGTGTGGAACACTTGAGAATATTGAATATCTATAGGTGACTGAGGTAACCAAGGATATCTAAGCTGAATTTCAGAAGGACGGTGAAGAAAAGAGGGCCGAAATTGAAGGGAGGATAAATTCTTTTCATGATGCTTTCTAAGGTATGTTATTTACAGGTCATCTCACATTTTCGCTATAAATTATTTTCTATAATGATTCAGACCATGGGATTGATATTCCATTGAGGAAACATATCCAAGTATATGTGGTAAAAAATTCATCTTGTGAGTCATTGTATTTTTGGAGATACACTCCATGGAAAATAAGGTTTGTGGCTAGTCCTAAAACTAGTCTAAAACAAGTGTTTTGGTTAAAAACGTCATAACTTCTTCATAAAGGATCCAAATTAAGTGAGGCCAATTGTGTTGGTTATATTATAGTTTGTAGTATGTTTTTTAACAGTTTCAAATCAATTCAATGAAATTTTTTTGCGAGGCACACTCTACAAGGTCGCTCTCTAGAATAAGACATAATTCAACAAGGTATGTCATTTTTGCTATAACTCCTTTTATCAGAGGTTACAAGTAGTGCCACCTGGAGGAATTTCATAAAAAACATTGAATAACATTGTGTATCATTTTCATAGATTTATTCATTACATGTACAAAGTTATGATTATTTCAAATTGGGGTTGTTGACTAATCCAAAACTAGTCATGGTTGAGACAAGCAGTTGATGAGTTGGCACATACATGAGGTGTATAGTTGATGATGTTGGTACATATTGATGATTAATTGTTGATGAGTAGTTTAAACATTACTGATATATACTTGTTACATGGTTGGATTCACTTGTTTATTGTACAGGCTGATTACAGGTTGTTTGGCACGGGTTGGTGCATGGTTGATGCACTTGTTTATGTTGATAGATTGATATTTGTTGAGAATTGTTGCCTCATCTTAGTTGGTGCTAATAATGTAAGTTGAGTCTTGCATATAGAGCTGGTGCTCTTGTAGAGTTGTAATCTATTTAGTTGTTGTTGAAAAACCCCCGGATTGAAGTCCATAATAAAAAGAAAAATTGTACATACATCTTGTGTTCTTTGTGTTCCTTGTGGAGATGATTTGTTGATGATATGTTGTTGATATATGCTACTGATATGTATTCACATCTAACTGATTATAAATGAAAAAAATGAGTAATGAAAAAATGTTGAATGTTAACTAAGGAGTTTTTGTGTAATAGGGAATTTTTGGGAAAAAGATCCCCACACTCATTCACCCCCCCCTCTAAGTGTGGTAGGTGTGTCCAACAATTGGTATCAGAGCGGGCCTTCACTACAAGCCTTAAAAAGATTGAAGGAGATCCATAGACACACAAATGGATGATGAAATACCAATCCCTGATGAGGAAAACTATTTTACTTGGAGAATAGAGATGAGAGTGTATTTGAAGAAAATGGGAGCAACTATTTGGAAGACAGCCATTGGTGGATCAGTTCCATTGAAGAAAAAGTCAAACTTTGTAGCTCAAAGGGAAGAAAAGAAGAATGATACATTGGCTCTCAATACCATTCTTAGTGGACTTTCAAGCCCTATCAAAGAGAGCATGGGACAATGCACTTCCGCCAAGGATCTATGGCTAAAGATAGAGGAGACATATCAAAAAAGGAAAGAAGATGTTGAATACCACTCCGTTAAGATTATCAAAGGTAAAGAATCTCTAACTCTTGATTGCATATGTGATGATTTTAAAGGAAAATAATCATGTGATAATGTTGGGAAGAAGGAAGATACTGAAGATACTTCAAATGAAGGTAAATAATCTCCAAAAACTCTTGATTGCATTGATTCAAAATGTGATGATGTTGAATTTTTCTCAAGTGAAGAAGATGATCTAGAAACAGTTTGTGTAAAGTTTGATGATAGTTATCCCATGGAAATAATAGAAGAAAATGTATTAGAACTTTTAATGAAATTGAAGAGGGTTTATATAGATATAGAAGTGATCATTTTTATACACACTATAACTATCTTTCGGACAACACTAAAAAGTTTCTTAGGAGGAGTCAAAGGTACATATTGATGTTAAAGGAAATGCTCAAAGAGAGCAATAAGACTCAACTAGAAGAAAAGGAAGAAGAAATCACAGGACTAAACAATGAAAAAGAAAATGTGTAGGTAGATGATGAGATTAGAAAAAGTTTTGAAACTATTGTCCATCTGAAGACCCAAATTGAAGAAGCCAAAATAATAGAGGAACTATTGAAGAATCAAATAAATGAAAAGGAAGAGTCACGTTGTAAGATAGAAGCTAAAATTGTTGACCTTAGAAAGAAGGTAGAAAATTCAAACAAATTCTTATATAGCTCACTAATATTGGATGAGATTTTAGAAAGTCAAAGATCACCATATGATAAATCAGGTCTTGGATACAAAGGAGAAGATACACATGCTGAAGCAAGCACCTCAAAGAAGCATGAGGTAAATTCATCAAAGAAGGAAGACAATGTTGCAAAGAAACCATCTACACAAGGCAAATAAAATTTCAAAAGAACAAAGAAAGGAAGACATCAAGAAGCTATTCTTGGGACACCAAAGCAAAGGTATGGAAGTATTTTTCATGGGCATTGTTATTCATGTAATGGATATGTTCACAAATATTTTGAATGTAGATCTTATGAAAGGAGATATAATGGAATATTTTATAACACCATGAGGTGTTGGAGATGTGATAAAGTAGGACCCATTGTTATTCACTGTAACACTATGAGATTCTCCAACTGTAGTGGATTTGGCCACAAATCCCATGAGCGATGGAACACAAGAAGAAAGCCCATGATGAGAACTTCAAATAGCATGTCTAGAAGAAGGAATGAAGTAAGGAAGGGAGACATATTTGAAAACATGGATGCTCAGAGCTCAAGTTCTGAGGAGCAGAGACATCTACAAAAGTGGGTGAAGAAGACAGAGAAGCCAGAAAAGAATGAAAGACTGAAGGGAAGCTCAAGCAAGTCATCTACTGAAGCATACATGGGTGACAGTGGTATCAATCATGTACATACGCGGGCTGACCTTGTATAGGTCGTGTACATACGCAAGCTGTTGTGTAGCAGACTGTGTATATGTGGTAAAGCCTTGAGAAAAAGGCTATGCACATGGATTGCATCTTGATGTGATGGTATAACACTCTGTTGCAGGGTCTGACATTGTTTGTTGAAAGTTTTGACACTATTTGTTGCAGGTTTAAGTGTTCATCTATTGGATTATGTAAAATAAAATCTCGAGTGAATGACACTAACCCACGAGTATGGATTGATGTTGATTTGTTGGTGTACACGGCTGGTACATATTTGATTTTCATTGATATATCCTATAATGTATTATTGGAAGCATATGTTGATATCATGGTGCATGCATTTTTGATGTGGATTGGGCTACATATCGGGACATATGGTTGGTGAGTTTATGAGTTGATCATGTTGTACATCATTTTTGATCTATAGTTGATGCATGATTGGTACTTTTCTAGTACATTGGAAGAGGCACCTCCTAGCAGTTTGATTGGCACAAGTTTTATGAAGGATGTGGCATACATATATGGGATTCATCATTTTGTGGTATTGGTGCATGGTAATGTACATGCTTGGTACACTTGATGATACTACACCATTGGTACTACTTGATTAGCACAACAATTGGAATTTGTTTGAGATACATGATTGTGGCACTCGGTTCATGATGGAGACATATCACGAGTGATATGATGCATTTTTTGGAATATTGGTGGATGCATATGGTTGGCATATCGGTAGATGCACATGTTGGCATGTTGATAAAGGCATATGATTGATGAGTTGGCATATACATGAGGTGTATAGTTGATTATGTTGGTACATATTGATGATTCATTGTTGATGAGTAGTTGACACATTATTGGTATATACTTGGTACATGGTTGGATGCACTTGTTTATGGTACAGGTTGATTACAGGTTGTTTGGCACAGGTTGGTGCATGGTTGATGCACTTGTTTATGTTGACAGATTGATATCTATTGAGGATTGTTGCCTCATCTCAGTTGGTTCTCAGAATGTAAGACGGGTTTTGCATATAGAGTTGGTTCTCTTGTAGAGTTGTACTCTATTAAGTTGTTGCTGAAAAACCTCCGGATTGAAGTCCATAATAAAAAGAAAAATTGTACATACATCTTGTGTTATTTGTGTTCCTTGTGGAGATGATTTGTTGATTATATGTTGCTGATATGTATTCATATCTAACTGATTATAAATGAAAACAATGAGTAATGAGAAAATGTTGAATGTTAACTAAGGAGTTTTTGTGTAAGAGGAATTTTTTAGGAAAAAGATCCCCACACTCATTCACCCCCTAAGTGTGGTAGGTGTGTCCAACATCTTTCAGTTGACACTTCAGTTTGACTAGTTGAGTTGAGTTTAGATGTTGCATTGGTTTTGTCTCCATGCACCATTGGGATCATCACCATGCTAATTCGACCTTTCCTTGGGATCATCACCAAAATGGCGCATTAGCCTTGATTTCCTGAGTTAAATCCTCACTACTCTATGTTCAGTCAGTTAACTAAAGACTAGTTGACTAGTTAACTTAGCTAAGTGGCAATTCACTCCCGTAACTACCTGAAAGACTACCAAATTTTTTTGTAGGTATAAAAGTTTGAAGACAACAAAAAGATGGATTATTGACCAGAAATACTTCTCACGCCTCATAACTATTTGGAATGGAATCCAAAAATTCTTCTCCTTCTTAGATGCAAAGGCTTGTACCAAATAACTATGGCAATGGAAGTAGAGCCTGATTCTGCCTATGAGAAAAACATTTTTGTCAATAGACAAGATATGGC
Organism: Picea engelmannii; assembly: GCA_009831015.1. Taxonomy (NCBI): domain Eukaryota; kingdom Viridiplantae; phylum Streptophyta; class Pinopsida; order Pinales; family Pinaceae; genus Picea; species Picea engelmannii. The sequence goes on along the minus strand of ML789988.1, from coordinate 53,091 downwards.
CATAGGATGGATCCTCTCGTTTATTTCTCCTGAAATTCTCCATCAAGTATATGATTAATCACAAGAATCAACTCCAAATGAATTGTGGACCAGATTGGAGGTTCTATTTGGAAATAAAGAATATTGTGAAGATTTCATGCAGGAGATTGGAAAGACAGATCTAGAAGAGAAGCCATCAGAAGATCAAGCCTCTTATTATGAAGAGTCTTCTACAAAAGTATTTGTAGAAATTTGTATTCCATTAATTGAATATGATGTCTACTCCATTTCAGATTTATTTTCTGAAATTCATGTGGAAGATATATGGCATGCATCTCAGGAGTCACATGCAGACACTTTTGCATGCACCATGCATGCATCTCAGGAGACAAAAAGAGAGTCATGCAAATCAGACTCCATTCATATATTTTTTGAGCATAATTTGCATAAACAAATTGGATATTTGAATTCCTCTCAGGAAAAATATCCAATTTCAAAAAACAATTGTCCAAAACGGAGTCCAGAAAGTGAAGTTATGATCTTTTTAAAATCAACAAAATATCAACATATTTTCAGAAACGACCGTACGGTTTTCAAAATTTCATCCAAACTTTATTTGGATATTATTTATTGAAAAAAGATAAAGTGGATATGTGGGGAAATATAAATGATTTATATACTTCATCAGATCCATGCAGACGTCTACATCTCCAACAAAATCTTCAACGAGCACAAACTTGCATAGTTGCGAGGTCTTGTTGGAGTGAAGGAGAAGGTTGCTTAGCAACTACTTTTTGTTCCTTCTCATTTTATTTTTTTATGAATTGTGATTTGAGGGGGGGATTTTCCCATGAGGTTTTCCCTTTTTCCTCGTTTATTTCAATATATATTTTGTATTTGGGTACCTAACATGGCCTCGTTTCCGAGACCAGTTCTTTATTTTCACCATAGTGATGTTCAAGGGGGGTGTTGGAGTTACTTCACACACACCTAGGATTTATTTTTCCTAAGGTTTTTCCTTGTTTATTAGTCATAATTAGTCATTATACAGTCTCCTATATTTTAAGGGAGAATATTCTCTTTCAGTTGACACTTCAGTTTGACTAGTTGAGTTGAGTTTAAATGTTGCATTGGTTTTGTCACCATGCAACATTGGGATCATCACCATGCTAATTCGACCTTTCCTTGGGATCATCACCAAACTAGCGCATTAGCCTTGATTTCCTGAGTTAACTCATCACTACTCTCTATTTAGTCAGTTAACTGAAGACTAGTTGACTAGTTAACTTAGCTAGGTGGTAGATCACTCCCGTAACTACCTGAGAGACTAGACTAGGTGGAAGCTCACTCCCGTAACTACCTGAGAGACTAGACTAGGTGGAAGCTCACTCCCGTAACTGTTGGTGTGTGTCCAGATCACTCTAGACCACCACTATGGCTCATTATTTACTCATGTATCCTATATCTGTTGTAAATTATTCACTCTTTGAGTGTGGAAAAACGGTTAATGAGAATTCTTCCATTCTTTCTCTCCTTCTTTTTTCTCCAATTCTCTCTGTAAATGTGTGTATTATTGTTTAGCTAGATCTATTATGTGCAGGTTCAACACATTTACACACCCAACTTTGGGCTACTTCCATAATGACTGGATTCTTTATTATTCTTTCTTTAATTGGCTTAGGCTTGGACACTACAATTACAATAGAGATATCATGTTATCCCTCTCTCCATATTTCCTAGCCACTTTGCAGTGAAAACCTCTCTTTGCAACTCTCCTTCTCCCTAAAAATTGGACATAGACCCTTTCATTCTCAGTCTGTTCTCTCACTCTCCTCGCAAAAAAACCAACTACTACAGAACATAAGAACATAGAATAGAACCCATGTATTCCCAACCCATTACATATTTATACATGGAATCTAGGGTTGAAAACCCTACTTTGCTTATTCCCAAAACCCTATTACAACTCATTCTAACTCATGACAACTCGTGTTGAATTGTTGTTTGGGTTTGCTTTTCCTAGTTTTACATCTGCATGCTACTTTTGCATTCCTGACTGATGTTACTCCTGATTTTGCATGTATTTCTTGTTTTGGCATGCCAAACTGCTATCCTTCATTTCTCCCTCTTTATCTTCCTTCTTTATTCTCCTACTTTATTCTCTGCTAAGTATGCCTTTACTACGCAATTCCAAGCCTGCATGTTCCTTTACTCTGCACTCTGCTCCTGCCTTGTGTTCTTTCTTATGTTGTTGTGTATATCCACAAAACTTAGGATTTCCCCAAAAACCTATATCCAAAATTCCTATCCAACACATAGCAAGGGTGAAGGATGTGACAATTGTTACACTTGATACTCTTTTGATACAAAGAGGTTTGGATCATGAAGGACTGTGATTCAAGGAGATATTGGATAGTTTTAGAAGGAATTCACAAGTGGGTTTTAGTAGATTGGAGTCGCAGTAGCAGGCTCCCACCATACAAATTTTTTTGTACAATTTTTATGCACTTGTACATGGGTTTCAGTGGAGACAAGAGAATATATACATGTTTTCTTAAGGAAAGGCAGATACATCTAAGGAAACATGAAAGTGTGGGATTGTACAATAGACTAGGAGTTTATAAGGGTTTGCAGGTGATGTCTAAAGTTTTTTGTATTTCTCTGTGAGAATTTTCCTACTAAAAGAGCCCTTGTAAGACTTGAATTTATTTGCATGATAAGATTAGTTGATGGGAAGAATATTTTTGTGTATTGTGTATGATATTTTTGTTTCCAGTATTTTTTCCTCTATACTTATTTGATTTTATTATTCTAGCAAGTATACTATATTTTGTGAGCTACTAATTTGATTTACAACAAGGAAATAACTAGATAAAAAAATACCTAGGTGTTAGAGTAAGTAAAATCAACAAAGAAATCATTGGAGAATCTTTGAGAGAGGATGAAATTGTTTAAAATATTAGGAAGATCCATTTTCAAGTATAGAAGATTCTAAATAAGTTATAGGAAAAGTACAAGGCATTACATGACCAACACAAAACAAAAAAATCATTCAAATTGGGTGATAAATAGATGAAGAAGGAAAGACTATAGGGTCCTCGTAAGAACTTCAAGGATTGCAATATGGTCATTTTGAGGTATTGGAGAAGGTGGGAGATAATGCCTACAGACTTAGTGTACCCCCATACATGCACATTCACTTAATAGTGAATGTGGAGAATCTAAGACTCTATGATCCTTCCATGTGGGATCAGGAAACTAAGGAGTAAGTCCTACCTACCATAAAGGACTTATCACCAAAATCTCAAGCAGAGTCAGAATAATACACAATTTTTCATAAGAGGTCTAGAACTATAAGACAAGAACAACATGACCTTTGGCATATTGGATTGAATGGAAAGCTACTAGAAAAATCAAAATGGTACTCTAGGATGAAGGTAGAGGAAACATTTCCTCACCTCATTCAGTAAAGATTTTGGGGACCAAAATCCTCAATAAATGCGGAGGTATGATCCATATTGGATCATTATATATTTTTTCATATACTTGGTACTTTCTAGGTGGAAACAATTGGAGGAATCATATTTTAGAGACATTTTAGTAGCAGGTCCCAATTTGGAAAATTAGGGTCTAAAAGCCTGTTTGAAATATTCTAGAGCCATTTTGAGGAATAAAATGATTTTTTTTGGTCCAAACCTACTTTGGAGGAAGATGCCATATTATACACACCAATAACTTTTCAATTATGAAAGAATCACCACAATTAGAGATTGTATGCAAAAGTTATGCCTCCCACAAGTTAACCTACTTGTTGACCACCATGGTACGAGTGGATGACATGTGAACCCCCATTAATCAAAATGTGTGGAATTTCAATGATATTATAGAAGTTCCAAACCTTATCATTAATTTATGGTTGAGGAAGCCAAAACCCTAACCCTAGACGAATATCAGGCTATGTTAAATACCAAGCTGCTACGAGGAGAAAGGGTTCCATTCTTTTTCATTGTACTTGTTCCATAGTTGAGCAGAGCATCCAAGGAGTGGTAATTTGAAATAATAACCTATGATGTAGGATATTTTTTAAAATCCATTCATGCCACAATGTCAAAGGAAAATCCATATTGAGTTCCTCTTTCATTGTACTTTCTTTTCATAGATGAAGAAAAGAGAGAAGAGCATATGCCTTACCTTCAAGCTAGGTTTTCTCTCGTATTGGGTTTCCTAGGATACATATTGAGTTAAATTGTGTGGATGGTGTGTATATTTTTTCCCATTATCTCATTTCCATATTAAGTTAAATTCATAAATTCAAGAAAATATAGTAATTAACTAATTCGAGATCTAAGGAAACATGTTGCAAAAATTTAAGATTTCATAATAGTTTAAGATCTATTGAGACGAACTGTTCTAATGGAATATCCACGACAATTTACATATCATTGATGATGAAAAATAATTTCCTTAGGATATTTTTGAATGTTCTCAAAACCAAGATCCTTGAACGAGTCCTCATACCAACACATGAATAATTTTTATAGGTTCTTTATAAGCCTTTAAGTGGGATACTAGTGTCATGGGTAGGTTTTT
>ML789988.1:0-36771 GCA_009831015.1 Picea engelmannii | reverse complement strand
TTCAATTTTGATTGCTGCACCTTAATGGTTTGGATCACCCCAATGAGGTGCATACTTTATTAAATACATAGTGAGAATCACCTCCGATGTGTCGAATATATGTAAGCACTATGTGGTTCTGACAAGTGCACCACTATGAATTATTAGAAACAAAGTGGTGTATCCGTCAAAACACCCCGAAACTAGGGAAGAATGTGCTTCAACCCACACTGACATGTTCCACTTCATTAACCTCAACACTAACTCAACAATATATAGAATTTAACCTAGAGGTGTACCAATTCTATCCAATAGTACCGGAAAAATAATGCCCCGACCTATTAATGTTTAAATGCACCGCCATATCTTATAAAAAACATATGTGCATCGAATAAATCTCTCCAATGTTGTTTAACATTACACACCGCTATAATTCACTCAACTAACAACATCACTAACATAATAATTTATAACCTTTAATGTAGTGGTGCAACCACTGTAATCTACCATTGTAATCCAACGCACCAGAAATGTATATAGAAACACATTGAGACATATATTTCCCAATTTTTCATAGCGGGGAATCTCATTAGATGCCTTGTTCTCGATGTTCTATCCTTTACAACATGGTGTGTCATTCAAAACTCCCTGAAATTGGTGTACAATGGGATTCTACCTGCACTAGCATATTTCACTTCATTAACCGCACCGCTATCTCAATGTTGTTTGCAGATTTAACCTGGCAGTGCACAAATGGAACCCAATCGCTCTAGGGTGAACAAGACACATAACATGCTGGAACATCAATTTTCAAATGCACCACCATAATTTATAAAAATCATACACACACTGATGTCATTTAACATTACCCACTAGTACACTTAATGTAACTAAGGGCACCACTTACATAACGATTTATAAAATTTAACATAGTGGTGCAACCATTGTAATGAGATACATCTATTCATATATTTCTAGAATTTTCATAATAGGGAATGTCATTGGACACATTGTTCTCGATGCTCTATCCTTCACAATGCACCTATGTACAAAACATCGGTGCTCCACTATCATGGTAGTGTCGGTGCATTAATAGTAACCTGCCACACTAATTCAACTGCAAAATCAAAGTTTAGCTTAGCGGTGCCCATTAGTCCACCAAACACATCTGTATCATAAATACAACATCACATATAGACAACATGTCAATTCTTTGGTAGAAATTGCGCACAGTGGCATTTGGTTAAACAAAGGGCACTGTGGATTTGTGCACTATGAATTTTAGTGTTGTAGTGCATCTTTGCTAATGAGATGAAACCTTACTGATAAAATGTTTTCATTGGCGTAGATAGTCTTATGGGACACACTACTTAGTGGTGTTGTTTTTATTCTATAGCGCACCGACCATGGGGCGTATGAACTCTTTGGGCACACTATTTTATTTTATAGATTTCTTTGCAAAAAAAATTCATTTTGGATTTTTTTATATATGTATTTGTTTTATAATTTCAATTTATTTGATCTTTATATAAGTTCCTAAAAATATTTGTATGTGAATAAGAGACGACGATTATGACAGTAGGAGGAGGCGGGTCGAGACATATACTTTTGTGCATGAGTGGGAAGCCAGGGAGAGGGATAGGGAGGCTTAACCTTGCCTGATTTCACAACATACTCATGAAATTTTGATGGATATTGGCCTATTGAAGTTTTATCAGGAGGGAAGATCCCTTAGGGGGAACTTTGCATTGTTATAGTAGTTGATCCATAGATGGGAACATCAGAGACATGGGTTTAGGGTTGGAGGAGGATCTATATTTTATCACTAGGTTGTCTAGGAGGGGGGTATATTTTACCCATTTTCCTACACTACCACCTGGTGCTACAGGAGAGACCCAACAAAAATATGTGTAGATATATGTTAGTTTGGATATTACTTCATCTTCATATTTCTAGGTTAATGGTGGTCAACTACAGATATGTGAATTTGAGAGAGAGGAAATTAGGTGCCACTGTTATATGCTCTTGTCACTATCATAATATATCTCTGATGAGCAACACATTAGTCTCCCTATGTTGTATTATGTAGACAGTTTATTGTGGGAGCCCCGATTGACTAGGTAGGAAGATTTTTTTTGAGACAGTTTTATCATGCATTAGATCACTCTTGTTTTTTTTTTCTGGGACGATATTCTTCCCATTTGCATTTGATTTATATACTGACACAACACCCCCACCTCAGCAGGGTATTCTTTACCTCCCGGTCTTTGGATCTTCCTATTCCCTTGAGCCGAAATGGCTCCTTAGTTCCCTCTGGAACCTTCAATGCATATAAAACCACAGGTCCTTCTAGAAGTTATTTCCCCACGAAAAAACACTAGGTGTGAACCTCTACTCCACGCGACCATCTGCGTGACCACTGAAATAACCCAAATGTCTCTTCAAGTTCGCGACTTCGCATTTCACAATTTCGGGATTCCTACTACGAGTCACCCTGACTCCTCCAATTCTCGAAACCCTGAACTGGGCTAACGATCCTTAACTCCTCCCTTATTCTTCTACCATATGACCTCCAGCCAAATCCTAGGGTCTCACTTCCGAGCACATATTTCACAACTCGTGAGTTCGCGATACGACTCTTCTCCCTTTTTTCCGAAGTCCAAACTCATGGCTTCTTTACCACAAATCAACGGTCCTGAACCTCCCATGATCTGACGGTTCAGATTCTTGTTTCGCGAAGTTGGGACTCCGCAACTCGCGACTTCTGGGTAGTCGTTTCCTCCACGTTCCCAATTCTCAAATTGACGAAACTCCAATCACCAATCAATGACTCTCGTTGATCTAGATCTAACGACTGTTATCTCTCTTGAGCTTACGAGTTTTGAAAGACACATGGTCTTATCCTCTCCACTGATCTACTATATCCAACGGTCCACGGAAAATCGATGTTTCTCCCTCAGATAATTTCAACCATCTTTTCGGGTTCTCAAAGACTCCTGGCCAAATAACTTGGCATCCTTCCTCCTAAGCTTGGTTTCTGCGAGGTGACTTCGACCCTCGTCCTTCCTTTGAACTTTCCAAGTCTCTATCCCTCCTGAGATTGATTCTTGTTGCAACCTCAAGGGTTCCAAGGGATTCTTGCATGCACTCCTTGTGGCCTTCACAATAATCTCTGATTATCTGATACCTCCCTATTGAAATTACTAAGACAACTAAGAGGGGGGGTGAATCAATTGTTACTGTGCTTAAATTTTTTTAAGTCTATTAAACCATTTTTAATCTTTCATCAAGTGACCATCAATATTATACATCATATGAACAACATAAATAATGATCATCAATCAAACATAAGATATACACAAAGACATATTTTCACGAGGAAACTCATAAAGGGAGAAAACCTCTTCTTCTTCGAAATGATAGGCAGTCTTTTAAGTTCTGTACATCATCTATGTTTGAGCACCAACTCAAAGTGAGGCTACTACCTCTATTTTAAAAGATCCAACTTGTTGAGAGCACCAAATCTCTGGTTTCTCTAGCATCGACTAGAAGGAAGCACCAACTCCCTAAATATTCCAGCACCAAATGGATTTATACAAGCACCAACTTGTATACATAAAACTCTGTGTTTTCTCAAGCACCACCCTGCCACCCTGTTTTTCTAGCCACAACTAGATGGAAGATACAACTTCCAATATTCAATAACCAACTTGAATATCAGAGGACCACAGTCCTCCCTAGCACCACCCTTCCTCCCTATTTATGAATAATTGATTGACAAACAAACAATATAGGTATTTCAATTCTTACCCCTTCTTCATTGTTCTGCAATTCTTCTCTTGTTCAAAAACTGTTCTGTAGTTCTACTCTGCTTCATGCTATTCTGCTATTCTGCTCTTGATTCTGTCTATTTGATGACTGTTACTCATCTCTGAGTTTTATCTCATTCTCTGCATTCTTTCATTTTACCCTTCTTACAGTTCATCTCATTGTTTTGGTTAGAACAACCAGCCTTACACAGTCACTACATCTCTCCTTTTATACACACCAACCTCATCAGTTTGACCTCGAATATCCTTGGGAAAAGACAAAAACGTCTCAACAACTTAATTGCCAACTGATCAAGAACCATTATTCGATTATGCTAACTCAAACGTAACTGAACAGTTAATCATGAAGATCAATAATAGCCCTTCGATTAGATGCTCAAATAACCAACATCATTGGATTAAATCCGCAGGGTCTTGCGTTTATCCCATATGCCCACTGGTTGTGACCACGGGCCTAATCAAAATGCGTTTTTCATTTCTCATTTCAAAAATCCTATGTCGAAGGGTCTCGATGCTCCAAGTTGCGATCCCCGAAATCGAGCTTAGCTCTGCTAGCCTCCCTCTCACATGACCACTGGCAGTGACCACAACCTATATACAAAGGCATTTTCGCATTTCGCATTTCGGTAATATAGATATGAAGAGTCTTGACTCTTCATGTTGCGATCTCCGAAAATGGCTTAGCTCTGCTAGCTCCTTCCTCCAGCCTTTGATGATGTGACCTTGTCTATGACCATGGGTCATTCCTTATCACGATTTCTCATATCGCGAGTTGGAAGGTTATAGGATTTCCTTCTTTTGACTTTCCAGTCAACGAGATGCCAATCAATCACCGTGTGTCCTCTGCATCCAACGTTCCACAACATACCTTGATCCAAGTGTTCATATCAACCCTCAATCTGACAGCTCGGATCATTTCGGGATATCGCATATCGCGAGTTCCCACACCATGCTCCGTTGACTCCTCCAATGTGCAAGTCAATGAAATTCCAATCGCTTTCCACGTGTCCTATGACTCCAACGATCAGGATTGTTATCGTGATTTCACATATCGCGAGTTTGAGGGGTTAGAAAACCTCTTTCCTTTGGATTTCCCGATCTGCGAAACTCTGAAACAAAACCTTTGTCGCACTCTGACTGTTTTCCACGTGTCCTTCTTGAATCAGCGGTCCTCCTGCTTTCGAGACTTTCTAAGCCCACTTCATGTTGTACTTAAATATCATGCTCCTTCTTCTGGATCCAATGATGGTTGGTCTTCGCACTTAGATCTGATGCCTAAGATCTTTTCTCCTCTTCTGTGTGCTCCTCCAGTCTTAATTCAAATCTAATGGTCATCGATAATTCTGAATGGGATCCAATGATCACTGTTGCTCCTCTTTCTGAGCTTACCCTGGTGATCTTGCCATTCCATCATTGTTGCTGTGCTGTTGATCATGATCTTTGCCATCAATGACAAACATGCATAATCTGCCTTTGTCTGAAAAGCATGCCAACAATCTCCCCCTTTGGCATTGATGGAAACCCCTTGAAACCCCTTGAAGAACATCCAATTATACCACTATAGCATCCTTCAAATTACCACACTTTCTCCCCCTTTGACATCAATGTCAAAGAAGAAACATGCTCCCCTTGAGCTGTTGTAGTACATACTCCCCCTGTCAACTATGAACAACTTAGAAATACAATAGATATTCAATAAGTAATCCCCCTGACTAGGTGAACAGATTAGATGAAAGAATTTATAACCCCAAAATTTTGACGAATATATCCAAAAGGGGTCGCTACTAACGATTTAGTAAAGATATCAACTATCTGTTATGTGGAAGGAATATAATTCAAATGAGCAAATTTGTTTGTAACTTGTTCTTTGAGAAAATGGTATTTTATTGGGATAAGCTTAGTCTTGGAATGAAGAACAGGATTCTTGGAGACACTAATGGTACTAGTGTTATCACAGTGAATTGTAATCGGATCAGTATAACTTACCTTCAAATCTGTAAGAGTTTGAATCATCCATAAGATCTGAGTGTAGCAAGTAGCATCAGCAATGTACTCTGCCTCTGTAGTTGATAAGGAAATAGATCCCTACTTCTTACTAATCCATGCTACCAACGAGTCACCCAGGAAGAATGCTCCTCCACTGGTGCTTTTTCTCTCATCAACAGAGTTTTCCCAATGGACATATGAATATGCAGTTAACTGAAAGTTATGATTTTTGGGATACCACAGACCGTAATTCATTGTGCCTTTCAAGTACTTGAATATCCTTGTGACCGCTACTAGATGACTTTGTTTAGGAGCAAACTGATAGCGACCTACCATTCCAACAACTTGCATTATATCAGGATGGGAAGTTGTGATGTACAAAAGACTGCCTATCATTGATCGGTATGTCCTTTGATCAACATCGGGTGAAATGTCATCTTTACTGATCTTGCAACCAACCACCATAGGTGTACTAACATGAGAAGAATCTTCCATCTGAAATTTCTTCAACATCTCTTTCAAATATTTTTCTTGAGAGATTAAAATTCCTGCAGAACTCTGTTTTACTTGTAAGCCAAGAAAATATGACAATTATCCTATCATGGACATCTCAAACTCTATTTTCATAGAGTTATAAAACCACTGAACAGAGGAATCATTATTACAACCAAAAATAATGTCATCTACATAAATCAAAACAACTAGTAAATCATCACCTTCAATTTTTATGTAGAGATTGCTATCAAGAGTACCTTTCTTGAATCCTTTGTCTTGTAAAAATTTGTCCAGTCTATAATACCAAGCTCATGGTGCTTGTTTCAGTCCATATAAAGCCTTCTTCAGCTTGCAGACATAATCAGGGTTATCTGTCAATGAGAATTCTTCAGGTTGCTCCATATATACTTCTTCCTCTAGATCTCCATTAAGAAATGTTGATTTAACATCCATCTGATACACTTTAAAGTTCTTATGACATGAATATGCAAAAAACATTCTGATGGATTCCAATCTTGCCACTGGTGCAAAAGTTTCATCAAAGTCATGACCTTCAAATTGTGCATACCCTTTACAGACCAATCTGGCTTTATTTCTAACAACTTGTCCTTTTTCATTCATTTTATTTTTGAACACACACTTGGAACCTATTACATTCTTGTCTTCATGTCTAGGAACAAGCTCCCAAGTATTGTTCTTATCAATCTGATCAAGCTCTTCATTCATAGCTCTAATCCAATCATCATGCTGCCTGGGTTCATAAATTTTTTTAGGTTCAGTCATAGATAAAAAGGCAATATGAGATTGTTCTAAGTCTTTAATCAATTTCCTTCTTGTCTGAACTCCTTTATTTATATCTCCAATTATTTTATTTTCAAGATGATTCTTTCTAACAGTTCTGAGAGGTGAGTTTGTTTCTTTCTGTTGATTTATGTCAGCCTGAGTATTTATATCTTCATCTGATTTAGATTCTTATCTTTCTGATCCTTGGACCTGTTCATCTTCATCATCAACTATATCTTCTGTGCTTGGTTCAACATTGCTTACATTTCTGACCGGGATTTCTTCATCAACTTTTATGTCTATACAATCAACCAGTTTATGCAGCCTCTTATTGTAACATCTGTACCCTTTACTATTTGTAGAATAACCCAAGAAGATACCTTCATCATCCCTGTCATAATATTTTCCAATATTTTCATCATTATTCTTAATATAACATTTACTCCCAAAGACTTTAAAATGCTTGATTGAAGCAGGTGTTCCAAACCATAGTTCATAAGGAGTCTTTTCACTATGTGTTTTGAGATGTGCTTTGTTAATGAGATGAACAATTGTATGAATTTCTTCCACCCAATATGTCTGAGGTATGTTCCTTTCATTCATCATTGATCTTGCCATTTGTTGTACTGATCTATTCTGCCTCTCAACAACTCCATTTTGTTGTCGAGTCCTTGGAATTGTGTACTCTCTTTTGATTCCATGTTTATCACAGAACTCTTTGAAGTTCCATGAGCTAAACTCTCCTCCTCTATCAGACCTTACTGCTTTCAATCTTTTTCTTGTTTGATTCTCAGTTAGAGCCTTAAACACTTTGAATTTTTCAAATGCTTCATATTTTTCCTTCAAAAAGGAAACATGTGTTAGTCTAGAATAATCATCAATAATCAACATAAAATAATTTTCTTTTCCTATACCTTGTTTCCTTGATGGTCCACATAAATCCATATGTACTAACTAAAGAGGTTTTTCTGTTGAAGGAAAGTTAGATTTGAACTATGTCCGAGTAAGCTTTCCTATCTGGCATGGTTTACAAACATAATCATATGGCTTTGATATCTTTGGAAGATCCTTTACTGCCCCACTATTTTTGAGCTTGATTATATGATCAAAATTTAAGTGTCCAAGTCTCCTATGCCATAGCCAACTTTCATCATACTTTCTTAAGTGGCATTCTTCTTCTTCTTTTAACACATAGACATTGTTTTTTGTTCTTATCCCTTTTGCAACTAGCTGTCCTGAATTCATAGATTTTATTCTACAATCTTTAGAAGTAAAAATGACTTCACATCCTTGGTTACAGACTTGACTGACACTAATCAGATTATGTTTCAGACCTTCTACAAACAACACATCTTGAGCTTTCCCTTTTCCATTACTCAAACTTACCATTCCTCTATCTTTTATTTTTCCTGGTGCATCATTTCCAAAAGTTACATTCCCTGATTTGCTTTCACTTAGAGTTAGAAAATTACTTTTGTCTCTAGTCATATGTTTGGAACATCCACTATCAATATACTAGGGATTCTTTTGTCTTTGGGCTGATAACACTAATCTACACTTGTAATCTTCTTTCTTCTTCCAAATCTTGAAATTTTCAGCAGTAGGATTTGAATCTGGCTTAAAATTCCTTAAGCGACAATCTACAGCTTTATGTCCATAGTTATGATGGATGTAACATTCTGGTTCACTGAATAACAAATCATAATGATTGTTATGCTCATAACTGTTGTTATGTTTCACCTGCGTCCTTCCTCCATCCATCACATGATTTATAGTATGTGGTCATTTCTTTCTTGGTTGTCTCAATCATTGTTGTGGCAGATAATTATTCCTTGAGTAACTTGATTTCAAATATCTAGATCTTAAAGAACAATTTATAGCCTTGTGACCAAATTCAGAACAAAAAAAAACAATAACTATAGAAAAAACCTTTGTACTTGAAAAAAGGTTGTAGTCGATTTATTCCATGTTGATGATTTCTTTGATCAGAAAATGTGTTTGTGTTATTTCTTTGATCTACAGATTCGGTTCTGGTACTTTTTCTTTCATTCCTTCTTGGTGGTTGATTTTCTTTCTTTGTTTCTGTAGAGTGGTTGTTGTCAATGATTATAGATTTGACAAAATTGATGGGTTATGTATTACTTGGATGATCACCACTTGATCCTTCTTCATAGCCCAAGCCAACTTTCAACTTTGGATTCCTTTGCTGATTTAGAATGGAAGTTAATTCTTCTGAGGCTTTAATACTTGGCAGATTTTGGTGATACAATGCCTTAAACTTCTCCATTTCTTTTCTAGTTTTTACCATCTCTTCTTCTAAGGCTTCACACCTTGATTTCTTCTATGACAATTGTTGTTTCAATATGTCTTCTATTTTATTTGCCTCTTCTAACTCCACTTTTAGTAGAGAAAATTTTTCATCAAGTTTTTCACCATTCATTTTAAACTGCATCAACAACTATTTTTGTTTTCTCTTCTTACATCTGAGTTTGTCAATTTCTTCCAAAGAACTAATTAATTCACCTTCCATATCCACCACAACTTCTTCATCATCCATTTCACCTCCTGTGTGTTCATCATCAAGATCTCCCATAGCCATAAGCATAAAATCATTCACTTTGTTTTCACATGATGAATCACTATCTATGTCTTCTGAGGAATTGTCATTGTTTGCACACAAACTTTTCTTTTTACTATATTTCTTGAATTTGTACTTATTTTCATCATGAGAGTTCTGGTCCTGTTTCTGGTGGGGACACTTAGATGCAAAATGACCTATCTTACCACAGTTAAAAAATTTGAAGGGAAGCTTGCCTTGATATTTTCCTGATCCTTTCTTTAACCTTCTCACAAATTTTACCTCAATATCATCTAAATCTGAATCAGTATTCTTGTCTTCTTTAAAAGATGATTCTCTAGTAATGGATTTATCTTTGCTGATTCTCATGTCATATATAGTTAGAGTTCCTAGTAGTTGATCAATGGAAAGAGTTTTAAGATCATTTAGTTCTTCTATTGCAGAGACTTTTGGATTAAATTTATCAAGCAGAGATCTTAAAATCTTTTGAACTAAAAATGATTTTTCAATCTTCTCACCAAGACCCTTCATGGCATTCACAAGTTCTTCAAATCTTAAAAAATACTTGCTAACTGTTTCATCTTCATTCATCTTTAGTTGTTCAAACTTCAACCTATATGTTTGGAGTTTGGCATCTTTTACTTTCTCATTTCCTTCATAATTGTTAATAAGTTTATCCCACATAGCTTTAGCAGTTTCAAGATGCATCACCTTTACAAAATCAACTTTACCAAGTCCATTCAAGATAGCATTCATTCCCTTAGAATTAAAGCTAAATTCTAACTTATCATCCTTGGAAGCCAACACAACAGACTTTGTATATCCAGTCTCTACTACATCCCAAACATCAACACCTAAGTCCAATAGGTATGTTCTCATTCTAACCTTCCAAAAGGAAAAAATTGTTCCATCAAACAAAGGAGGCTTACTGGCTGAAGTCCCTTCATGACTTGTCATATTTAAGCTTACAGATCTACGTTTAAATAAAATGAACCCGCTCTGATACCAATTGTTGAAATTACTAAGACAACTGAGAGAGGGGGTGAATCAGTTGTTACTATGCTTAAACAATTTTAAGTCTATTAAACCATTTTTAATCTTTCATCAAGTGACCATCAATATTACACATTATATGGAAAACATAAATAATGAGCATCAATCACACATAAGATATACACAAAGACAAATTTTCACGAGAAAACCCATAAAGAGAGAAAACCTCTTCTTCTTTGAAATGATATGCGGTCTTTTAAGTTTTGTACATCATCTATGTTTGAGCACCAAATCAAAGTGAGGCTACTACCTTTGTTTTACAAGCTCCAAATTCTTGAGAGCAACAAATCTTTGGTTTCTTTAGCACTGACTAGAAGGAAGAACCAACTCCCTAAATATTCCAGCACCAACTGGATTTATACAAGCACCAACTTGTATACATAAAACTTTGTGTTTTCACGAGCACCACCCTGCCACCTTGTTTTTCTAGCCACAACTAAATGGAAGATACAACTTCCAATATTCAAGAACCAACTTGAATATTAGAGGACCACGGTCCTCCCTAGCACCACCCTTCCTCCCTGATTATGAATAATTGATTGACAAACAAACAATACAGGTATTTCAATTCTTACCCCTTCTTCACTGTTCTGCAATTCTTCTCTCATTCAAAAACTGTTCTGCAGTTCTGCTCTACTTCATGCTATTCTTCTATTCTTCTCTTGCCTCTGTCTGTTCGATGACTGTTACTCATCTCTGAGTTTTATCTCATGCTCTACATTCTTTCATTTTACCCTTCTTATAGTTCATCTCATTGTTTCGGTTAGAACAACCATCCTTACATAGTCACTGCATCTCTCCTTTTATACACACCAACCTCATCAGTTTGACCTCGAATCTCCTTGGGCAAATACAAAAACATCTCAGCAAATGAATCGCCAACCAATCAAGAACCATTATTCGACTATGCTAACTGAAATGTAACTGAACAATTAATCATGAAGATCAACAATAGCCCTTGGATCAATTGCTCAAATAACCAACACTATTGGATTAAATCTGCAGGGTCTTGCGTTTATCCCATATGCCCACTGGCTGTGACCACGAGCCTAATCAAAATGAGTTTTGCATTTCGCATTTTGTAAATATTGTGTCGAAGGGTCTCGACGCTCCAAGTTGCGATCCCCGAAATGGAGCTTAGCTCTGCTAGCTCCTCCCTCTCACATGACCACTGGCGGTGACCACAGCTTATATAAAAAGTCATTTTCGCATTTCGCATTTTGGTAATCCAGAGATGAAGAGTCTTGACTCTTCATGTTGCGATCTCCGAAAATGGTCTTAGCTTCACTAACTCCTTCCTCTAGCCTTTGACGATGTGACCTTGTTTATTACCATGGGCCAGTCCTTATCGCGATTTCGCATATAACGAGTTGGAAGGTTATAGGATTTCCTTCTTTTGACTTTCCAGTCAGCGAGATGCCAATCGCTCGCCATGTGTTGTCTGCATCCAATGTTCCACAACATACCTTGTTCCAAGTGTTCAGATCAACCCTCAATTCGATGGCTCAGATCATTTTTGGATATCAGATATCACGAGTTCCCACACCATGCTCCGTTGACTCCTCCAATGTGCAAGTAAACAAAATTCCAATCGCTTTCCACGTGTCCTATGAATCCAACGGTCAGGATTGTTATCGCAAGTTCGAGGGGTTAGAAAACCTCTTTCCTTTGGATTACCCGATCTGTGAAACTCCTAAACGAAACCTTTGTTGCACTCTGACTATTTTCCACGTGTCCTTATTGGATCAACGATCCTCCTGCTTTCGAGACTTTCTAAGCTCGCTTCATCTTGTACTTAAATATCATGCTCCTTCTTCTAGATCTGACGATGGTTGGTATTCGCACTTGGATCTGACGCCTGAGATCTTTTCTCCTCTTATGTGTGCTCCTCCAGTCTTAATTCGAATCTGACGATCATCAAGAATTCTGAAGGGGATCCAACGATCATTGTTTCTCCTCCTTCTGAGCTTACCCTGCTGATCTTTCCATTCCATCATTGTCGCTGTACTACTGATCGTGATCTTTTCCATCAATGACAAACATGCATACTCTACCTTTGTCTGAAAATCATGCCAACACTCCCAACTCTGCAGACTCCATGCGACAGAAATTCTTCAACCACTCTCTTGGTTGGAAAAATCTAAGACTTCAACCTGGCCTGTGCACACCTTGCACGGATCTATGCTATACTTTCTCTTATGTTGGTATAAGAAAAACTCTATCTCTCCTAATCTTTTCTGAGGTAATACTCAGAATCCCTTCAACGCACTCCTTCCAGACCTTCACTGCACTCCTTGGAGGAATTCTCGGGATGAGAATAAATTGAAACTTATACTCTCTCTCTTTCTCAGACTTCATACATTCAAGATGAAATCATACGCTTAAAGCATTGAAACGAATGCATAACAGAGCATATAAGAAAACTTTAAACATACCATTCAATAGATGCAAACAATAACCATAAGAACACCATGAAATTGAGTCAAAGCATTCTTATATTAACTTTGCTTCTGTACATGGTTTCTATAGCAACAACTATCTACTTATACAACCTCTATAGTCTATGTTCTTCTCTTCTCTCCTATGCTCTCTTGCTCTACAACCTCTAATATTACAATGAGGATTGATGATACAATACCTCTACGAGAGAGCTTTCTTGAGTGTTTCCTCCTACAAATCTAAGCTATCTTATCGAAATAAAGACTACAACTACTTTGCATTTATTACATTAAATGTATCCAACCGACATATGAGAGAAATGCTCAAGATATACATTACAATCCCCAAAACATTATAAGAAAATACATCCCTCTAGATATTACATTAATGTTTCATCTTTAAAATTCAAAACGTCTTCAATATGCACGTTGGTGCATATCCAACTGTCCTCTTCTTGCACTTTGCTAGCGATGCTCCTGCATCATACTCCTCTAGCTGAAAAATTCATGGATTCCAGTTCATGAGCTCCTGCATCATCTGCCCATGTTTCTGGATATCTTATTCTCTTTCCCAACTGACATCCTCAATTGGGTGTCCCTTCCAATTTACCAAATATTCAAAATATGTCTTTCTCCGGGTCTTTTTACCAACTCTCTGATCAATGATCTTTTCCATCTGCAGATTTTAAGCTACATGAATCTATTTGAACCAATGAAATTCTTGTTGATTCTCTTACCCATTTGATTCATATTCTCTGTAAGGATACAAATCTTCTACATTGAATATGGGTGATATTCCCACATCATCTGGAAATTCTATCTCATAAGAATTTTCCCCAAATTTCCGTAAAATTTTACACAGTCCTATCTTTTTCATCTTTAGTTTATTATATGTCCCCCTTGTGAACCTTTATTTTCTTATATGTGCTAAGACTAAATCTCCCACTTCGAACTGAATCTCTCTCCTGTGTTGATCTGCTCTGCACTTGTATTCCTGGTTGGAATTCTGCAACCGCTCTTTAACCTTACTGTGGAGCTCCTGCATCTTTGCTGCAAAATATTCCGCTCCAGCACTTCTGAACTCATTCTTCTCTAAGTCTCTCAACTCGGATACTCCTCTTGGATGCATTCCATACATTATCTAAAATGGGCTCTGTCCTGGTCTCCGGTTAGTTGAGTTATTATATGAGAATTCCGCTTGCGAAAGAATATGATCCCATTGACTATGATGTTCAACTACTAAACTCCTCAATAAGTCTCCCAAACTTCGATTCACTACCTCTGTTTTTCCATCCCTCTGAGGGTGATATGATGAGCTAAAATATATATTCGTCCCCAAATGTTTCCATAGTTTCCTCCAGAAATGACCAACAGATTTGGTATCTCTGTCTGAAATAATACTCTTGGGTAAACCATGAAGTCGAACAACTTCTTTGAAAAACATGTTTGCAATGTGTGTTGCATCACTGGTTTTTTGACATGGAATGAAATGTGCCATTTTTTAGAATCTTTCAACTACCACAAATATGGAATCACAACCTCTCTGTGTCCTTGAAAGTCCTAACACAAAATCCATGCTTACCGCATCCCACGACCTCTCTTGTATTGGCAATGGTTGATACAATCCTATATTATTTCTTTTCCCCTTAATGTGCTGGAATATTCTACATATGTTACAAACTTCTTGACATCCGTCCTCATCCCTGGCCAATAATAAAAACTGTTCAGTTGCAAAAATGTTTTATCATAGCCGAAATGTCCATCCAATCCTCCACTATGTTTTTCCTTCAAAAGTTTTTCTCTCATAGAACTCTTCGGGATACACAACTGATTTCCTTTGAATATCCATCCTGGATTAAATATTCAATCCATTGACTCCTATCTCTCAGAACAAGATTCTTTCATGCTTCATAAGCATCCTTAAAATCTGAATCATCTTTGTACATGTCCTTAAGGCTATCAAAACCTAACGTCTTCACACGAAACTCCTGCAGAATCAAATATTTCATGCTCAATGCATCAACAACCTTGTTATCATTTCCTGAAATGTTCTTTATAACAAAAGTAAAGTTCTGCATAAATTCAACCCATTTTGCATGTTTCTGGTTCAGTTTTTCCTGTTTGATTATAAACTATAAGGCTTGGTTGTCTCTATACAAAACGAACTCTTTTGGAACCAGGTAGTGCCTCCATTTCTTCGGCGCCTGTATGACTGCATAAAACTCCTTATCATACATGGAATAATTCCTTTTGGAATCATTCAGCTTCTCACTGAAGTCTACAACTGGTCTATTTTCTTGACTTAATACTACTCCAATCACAAATCCACTTGCGTCGCATCTCACTTGAAATGTTTTACTAAAATCTAGCAAAACCATAACTGGTTGTCCAGTTATCTTCTCCTTTAACAACTTGAAAATTTTCTCCACTTCCTCTGTCCAATGAAAATATTTATGTCTTTTCTTGTGTGTGTCCATCATTGGTGCACAAATTCCACTAAAATTCTTGATGAACTTCTTGTAAAAAGTGGCTAATCTATGGAAGATTCTGACTTCAAAGATATTCCTTGGAGACGACCATTTTTTGATTTCTCTTACCTTTTCAGGATCCATATTTAACTCATTCGAAGATATCACAAAACCCAAATAAATGAGTTATGTCTTCATGAAAGATGACTTCTTCATATTTATCAATAATTTCTCTTGCTGCAACCTCCTCATCATTGAAGCTAAATGTCTCAAATTTTCTTCCTCAGTCTTACTGAAGATCAGTATATCATCAAGATAATAATAATAATAATAATAATAATAATAATAATAATAATAATAATAATAATCTATTTTTAAGGTCACAACCAAGCCACACCAAATTGGTGTATGAGACCCCCTTGTTTTTGGGACAAGGGACCCTCCTCCGCCTAGCGATTTGACTGGTAAAGTCTACGGAGGTATACATACCCTACCCCCTCTAGATTTGAACTTATGACCTCTTAAGAGGAAACACATGTTCTTAACCATTAGGCCCACTCAGATATAAAATTACAAACTTTCTAATGAAATCTTTCAAGACTTCGTTCATCAATCTCATAAAAGAACTTGGCACACTCATCAAGTCAAATGGCATGACAAGCCATTCATACAATCCTTCATTCGTCTTGAATTATGGCTTCCATTCATCACCTTCCCTCATTATAATCCGATGATATCCACTCTTTAAATCAATTTTTGAAAAACAATTTTCTCCACTCAAGCAATCCATCAAGTCATCCATCCTGGGTAATGGAAATCTGTACCTGATGGTGATTTTTTTTATAGCCCTCGAGTCTGTACACATTCTCCATCCACCATCCTTCTTTAGACTTAACACTGTTGGTACAGTGCATGGACTCAATATTTCTCTAATCAACCCTTTGTCCATCAAATCCTGGACTTGCTTCTTGACCTCTTCATTCTCCTACGACGTCAGTCTGTACACTTCTTTGTTTGGTAAAATCAATCCTAGTATAAGGTCAATGTGATGGCTTATACTTCTGATGGAAAGAAATGAACAAGGTAAATTGTCCACCACTATATCATTAAAATTCTCCAGCAGTTCCTGAATCTCCTCAGGTAGGTCATCTATTAAGGTACTGGTCAAGATGACTCTAGGTTTTCCCACCACAACTAACTGCATTTCTTCATATTTCTTGACTTCATACATAATTTCCTTCCCACTCATGAGAAGTATAGTATTTATTGTGTCCTCCTTCTCCTTCTTGTCCTCAATTGACAACAACATATGTGTCCTACCATTCTTCTCCAAGGTGTATGTGTTCTTTCTCCCATCATGAATAACATTTCTGTCATATTTCCAAGGCCTCCCCAACAAACTATGACAGACATCCATGGGAATAACATCACATAAGATCTCATCTCTATATCCCCCTATCTTAAATTCAACTAAACACTATTTAGTGATTGTTACCTGATGTCCTTTCTGCAATCACGAGACCTTGTATGGGTTTGGATGTGCAACTGTTTCCAACTCCAGTTTTTCCACCATCTCTGTGGATACTAGATTATCCATACTTCCACTATCAACTATCACCTTGCATACCCTATCCTTGGTCTTACAAGCAGTCCTAAATAATCTATTCCTCCGGACTAGATTCTCCACCTCTTTCTTTGGCTTCAAGAGAATTTTCCTCATCATTAAGGATCTTCCACCTTATTCATATTCTACCTCAACATTTCACCTTTGCACTTATGAAATGTGAGCTTCGCCTCCTCCATCCCTTTTTCTATTGGGGCACTCAAAATATTTGTGTCCAATATTTCCACAGACAAAACACTTTATTTCACCTCCTATGCCTCTTCCTCTTCCTCTTTCTCGAGGAAAAGTGTTCCTATCGTCATATTGTCCTCCTTGTGAGCTTTCTCCCCTTTCTGGGTGGTTATGAGGTTTATTTTCTTCATCGTTGGGATTCTGTACTTTGTCCTGGGAAATTGATTTGCCTTTGTTCTGACTTCTACCTCTACCCATTTGACCTTGCTTTCGACCTAATTTCACTTCTTCCTTTGAAGCAATCTGATAAGCATCTTCCACATTTATGATTGTCACCATGCTCATCTCATCCTGAATCTCATATCTCAGGCCATTCATGTATCTGGTGACTTTTTCATAATCAATCTAACGATGACCAGCTCTGATGTTTAATCTTCAAAAATCCTCAGTGTATTCCTTCACTATCATCCCTTTCTACCTCAAATTATGCATTCTTCAGAACAGATTAATTTGGTAATCTCTGGGTATGAATTTGGCTTTCATCTTGGCGACCATCCTATCCCAGTTTTTAATTCTTTGTTTTCCTTTACAACACCTATAAACTTGCAGTTCATCCCACCACAGTGTTGCATGCCCTTTCAGTCTAGTGACTGTGTGCTTTACTTTCTTATGTTCTTCGATATCCTCATAGTCAAAGTATTTATCTAGAGATCTAAACCAATCTAGTAGCTCATAAACGTCTAAGTTTCTTTCATACATTGAGATGCCCATTTTTTCTCTAAGACCTATCCTTGCAACAATTTTGAATAGACGTTATTCTGCAACGTCTTTGGCTACAACTTCTTCTTTGAATCCATCTTCATTCTCACTTTTGGCTTCATTGATATCTCCAGTATCAGGTGTTTGCCTCTGTGTTGTCTCCATAACATCTAATCGAGCACGAAGTTCTCTCATTTCCATTTCCACAGCTAGATCGGGCATACGCCTCTCTTGACGTCTTCTTGGTGAAAATTTTTCAATATGTCCACATAAAATTCAATCACAACTATCCTTTGTCTTCCCTCTATAGAAAAAAAAAGTTGTTTAGGCTCTGATACCACCTGACGCAACACTCCCACCTCAGCAGGGTCTGCTTCGCCTCCCAGTCTTTGGATCTTCCTATTCCCTTGAGATAAAATGGCTCCTTAGTTCCCTCTAGAACCTTCAATGCATATAAAACCATAGGTCCTTATAGAAGTTACGCTCATGTGAACAAGCACTAGGCGCGAACCTCTACTCCACGTGACCACCGACATAACCATTGACTTAACCCAAATGGCTCTTTCAGTTCGCGACTTCGCATTTCATGATTTTGGGATTCTTGATGTGAGTCACCTCGATTCCTCCGATTCTTGAAACCCCAAAATGGGCTAACGGTCCTTATCTCCTCCCTTATGCTTCCACCATATGACCTCTAGCCAAATCTTGGGGTCTCACTTCCGAGCGCGTTGTGATTTCACGACTCATGAGTTCGCGATATGACTCTTCTCCCTTTTTTTCGAAGTCTGAACTCACGACTTATTTACCATGGATCAATGGTCCTGAACCTCCCATGATCATATGGTTCGTATTCTTGTTTCACGAATTCGAGACTTCGCAACTCGCGACTTCCGGGTAGTCGTTTTCTCCATGTTCCTGATTCCCGAAATGCCGAAAATCCAATCACCAATAAATGGCTCTCATTGATCTAGATCTAACGGATGCCATCTCTCTTGAACTTGCGAGTGTTGAAAGACACTCGGTGTTATCCTCTCCACTGATCTACTAGATCCATTGGTCCACGGAAAATCGGTGTTTCTCCCTCATATAATTTCAACCGTCCGTTCGGGTTCTCAAAGACTCTTGGTCAAATAACTTTGTGTCCTTCCTCCTAAGCTTGGTTTCTGTGAGGTGGCTTCAACCCTCATCCTTCCTTTGAACTTTCCAAGTCTCTATCCCTCCTAAGCTTGATTCTTGCTGCAACCTCAAGGGTTCCAAGGGATTCTTGCGTGCACTCCTGCAGCCTTCACGATAATCTCCAATTATTTGATACCTCCCAACTTTGCACACTCGTTGCGACAAAATTTCTTCAACCACTCTCTTGGTTGGAAAAGTC
Source organism: Picea engelmannii (assembly GCA_009831015.1). Classification (NCBI taxonomy): domain Eukaryota; kingdom Viridiplantae; phylum Streptophyta; class Pinopsida; order Pinales; family Pinaceae; genus Picea; species Picea engelmannii. The sequence continues at coordinate 17,232 of ML789988.1, read as the reverse complement.
TAAGACTTCAACTTGGCCTGAGAACACCTTGCACAGATCTATGCTATACTTTCACTTCTATTGGTATAAGAACAAATCTATCTCTCCTGATATTTTCTGAGGTAAAACTCAGAATCCCGTCAACGCAGTCCTTGCAAACCTTCACTTCACTCCTTGCAGGAATTCTCAGGACGAGAAGAAATTGAAACTTATATTCTCTCTCTCTCTCTCCTAGACTTCATACATTCAACATGAATTCATATGCTTAAAGCATTGAAACAAATTCATAACAGAGCATATAAGAAAACTGAAATATACCATTCAAAAGATGCAAACAGTAACCATAACAACACCATGAAATTGAGTCAAAACATTCTTATATTAACTCAAGTACTTCTGTACATGGTTTCTATAGCAACAACTATCTACTTATACAACTTCTACAGTCTCTGTTCTTCTCTGCTCTTCTATGCTCTCTTGCTCTACAAACTCTACTCTTACAATGAGGATTGATGATACAATACGTCTACGAGAGAGCTTTCTTGAGTTTTTCCTCCTACAACTCTAAGCTATCTTATCAAAATAAAGACTACAACTACTTTACATTTATTACATTAAATGTCTCCAACCGACAGATGAGAGAAACACTCAATATCTACATTACAATCCCCAAAACATTAAAAGAAAATACATCCCTCCAGCTATTACATTAATGTTTCATATTTAAAATTTAAAACGCCTTCAAAATGCGTGCTGGTGCATATCCAACTATCCTTCACTTGCACTTTGTTGGCGATGCTCCTGCATCATATACACTATTTTTTAAGAGGGTTCATCCCACTCAGCTAGAAGTACCCCACTTTCCTACTAGGTCTATGTTTGATGCACATATGTGCATGTTGGGGTAGTTGATACCCAAGAGGGGCCAGTTTGAGTATCTCATTACTCCATTGGGAAGGTTGGTTATTGATTTATTGTCTAGTGAGGATGATAATGTCCTTGATATTATAGAGTACCTATATGTGGGTATAGATTGGAGAGGATATCCAAACATCAAATTTACAACAGAGGAGCCAACAAATGAGAGAGGTAGTATTATTGTTATCTTTTGATGAATCTTTTTGCATATTTTTATGTCTTATTTAATGCACATGTAATTTATTGTAACTTTTTTTTTCGAAAATGTATTATAATTATTATCTATTATTTTGCAGATATTGAGACATATGCCGGGGATGCACAACCCCAACATGAGGATGAGGTGATGGAGGAGGTAGAGGAACAACATCCAGTAGTATAGATACCACACATGCCATGTAGGCTAGATTCAAGAGTCCGACTAGAGGTGGCATATGAGCTATGTTGTGTCATGAATAGTCACGGGGTAGTACTTGTACCCCCTAGTGACATATTACGAGTAGAGGTCCTATATACTACATGGAGGCATTTTCCTCATGACATCACAATGTTGATGCATCATATTGCTGGTGCGATCAACCTCATTGATACATTGAGGTATAGTTCTCGTGATTACACTACATCTAGCTCATCAACATAGCCATCCACATCCTCTACTCCACCATATGATACTCCTCTTCCTCCTGATGATTCTTCTTCACATGAGTTGGTTGCAACATATATCGATCGTCCATACATGTTTGATACTCCTCCTCCTGTTTCCTCTCCACATGCATCTAAACATATATCCACATCCGATCCTCCTCCTCCCCCTCTTCCCTCACTTGTTTCATCATCCACCGATCATTGTGTTTCTCCTAGTCCACATGTGTCATCATCCATTGATCCCCCTCTTCCTCTTCTTCCTCCACATGCATCACAAGATTATGATTCTTTGGACACCATGATTACTGTTGATGCACATATTCATGATATTGATATAGAAACAGTTGATAGTGCACTTATGCCAACATTTTCTTCTCAAATAGGTGTTCTTGATAAAGGCTATACCTGTGGTAGTAGAGACATTGATGCACCTGGATCTGGTGGTGGAGCTAGCTAGTAGTGGTATTGATTGACAATTATACTAATTGTTATATATATATATATATATATATATATATATGCAAACATTGATGCACCTATCTTTGGTGGTGGAGCTAGCTAGCAGTGGTACTGATTGACATTTATACTAATTGTTATCTATATCTATATCTATATCTATATCTATATCTATATCTATATCTATATCTATATATATATATATATATATGACATGTTTATTGCATATTTTGTTGAGATGTATGTTTGATATGTATATTCATATGTATATCGCTCATGTATATTATGTTTTTCATATAATGTTGTGATTTTTTGTTGTTTGATTTATAAAATGTAATATGAGTATGCTAAAGATGAACATTATTAATAATTTCTCTATTTTTAAGTGAAATTTGATATGTGTCACTCATTTAAATTTATAGTTTCCATATAATGTTTAACATTTCTTTTATGAAAGTGTTTAATTTGGATTGTGATTGCAAAAAATTATAACCATTGATGTCATATAATGTTTAATTGTTCTTCAAGGTGAATTGTTTGTTGTCCAATAAGATACAATATGCTGATTAAACGTGTTTAGAAACAAAAATACTTAAATATTATGAGTGAAATGAGTGTAATTTAAATATTTGTGTCTTTTTCATATATTATAATAATGATATTATAACATAATTATTCACTAATAATATTGTTCATGATGTAATAATAATGTTACTTTATTATTTTTTATTATCCAAAGATTACAAGACAAAGTTATAATACAATTGTTTACTAAAATAACAATGATTATATTTTATTAATATTTAATTTTTTCAAAGATTTTATTAAATTATATTACCCAATTATTATAATATATGAAATTTATTCAATTAAATTTGAAATAATAAATATAGAGAACACTAATACATTTTGGTCTATACACTTTTGATAACATGGTTTCACAATGTTTTACTCTAATACATATTTTATGAATCTTTTATTAAAAAACAATATCACTCAACATTTTATAATTAGTATTTTAAGAATTAGTAAAATTGACAAAGGATTCTATAAGTTTAGATAAGTATGGATTATTAAAAATTTTGTTAATTTTCACTAGGCTCTACAAAATGACTCTTTTATAATTTCCATGTCCTTCCTATATTGACACTTATTTCAAGGAGAATGCTAAAATAATTATTAATATAAGTTTATATGATTATAAAACTAAAGGATGGAGTGGAATAGGTGAAGGCCATGATAGTTGCACTAGTTAAGGTGGGGAATGCTATCAAAGTTGGTAATTCCAAGTACACCACAAGTACTGTAGATGTTGCACAAAGTTATTTTGTTGGAATTGTCCTTAGAAGTTCCATCAAATTAAGTATATATTTATTTGAATTTTGATTTTCTCAAACAATAAATTTTTTGAGTTTTGAGTATTTTTTAATCTATTCATTTTTTGTTAAATAAAGTATAATTTAAAATAAATATTCATTGTTGTACACCACCAAATTTGTGATATCTCAATTAATACTTAGTAAAAGGTTAACATAAACATATTTTAATACAATACAACATAAATTTGGTATAATAAACAATAAATATGACAATGAAATATATCAAAACTAAATGTTATGATTGCACGTCTATTTAATATATTTTCAATATGGTGCTTGTAAATGGACGTTAAATTTCCATATCCAACATAATTATAAAATGAAGGAAATACAAACATAATTGTCCATTATATTAAGCCATAATAAATGACACATCCAAAATATAAATGTCCAAACACATCATTTACATGAAATCAGTCTTCATTGCCATCTCCTCGATTATCTTCCTCGCTTGGAATTGTAACATTGTTTTTTCTAAAAAGGATGCTTAGATCTCATATCATGTCTTAGTACGAACCACCAATTCACATCCAACACATCTGGGTAAAAAGACACTTGGTTTCTATGCTTTGGGAAAACATAAGGCTCCTTACATTCAACTCACATATTTTTAGAGTTAATATATATTAGCCCACTATCACGATAGTCCTTTACATTTCTCCAATCGAAGGTATCCCACCACTTGCAAAAAAAAATAAAACATTGAAACAATGAGAATTTCACTTGCATGATCTCTTGTATCTTTCGAACGTAACCTAACTTACCCTCTATCGGGTTTGCATCATGGTGGATAGCATAACTAGATTAGTCAAAATTGACCTCCATTCCACAATCTTGTGCGATGTGGCCTTCATTAGTATACTCAAAGTAGAAATGATGTCCATATGCCCACATAGATGGGAAGAAATGAACCTGCAAATATGTGAATAAAGGGCGGTATCATATGTCTAATAATTGAAGCATTAATGAAAATATAATACATGTTACAATTCACATGTGCAATATTATAAATAAAATGTGGTACTAGGAGAATCATGTATTCAACATACATACCCTTAGAAGGTTCATATGGTAATGTGATTTCAACCCCGAAAAATTTCCATGTACAGTGAAGTAATGTCATAGAGTTGGCCCATATAAGGAAGGTTCCTTCACACCCAATATAACATCCTTCGCCATAGAAAAATCTTCTTTATTCAAAATCCATGGAACATCACCTTATTTAAAATACCAAGAGGAACCATACCCTCCTCTAGTATTCAAAGCAATAATATCTCTCCTGACAACCATTTTGTCACTTTTATTCCATGATATGTGCCTCCATAAAAAATATGAAACAATTTTGAATATATGCATGTGATCTAGTACGTGGCAAATATTAAGATGCTCCCAATATGGAAGCTCATAAAATACATATTTCCTTTTCATCCCAATGGGAATTTTCTCAACATAGGTGTCAAACAATTTAGGATCATAGCACATAGGTTCCCTATTTGAATCAAAGAATTCTTCCATTTCCTTCTGCTTCTTTGTGTCATATTCCCTATTCCAATATGTCAGTGTCATTATTTTAGGTCTCCATGTTCTCTCTATTTTACCATTGAAATATGATGCAAATCTTCTATAAGGGTGGTCTTATGGGAGGAATACCCTCAAATAGGTGTACACCGACTTTCGTAGGTCATTGGACCACCTAGACTTTATTGAAGGTCCACAACATTTACATCTATGATACCCTTTTGTTACAAGACTTGTGATGTTAACGTATACATAGCGTGTTAGTGTAAAAAAAATAGTTTCTCCAAATGAGGTATGCCAAATAAAATTACAGATATAAACAAATCGATGAACATGATTACAGGATCAAAATCCTAGTCCTAGATAATCATGCATTGTGTATGCACATATGCCATAGAATGTAAAATACATCTCCATTGGGATGAGTCTTGATACATCATATACATGTATCCATTCCCATAATTGTTTAATTAATCAATTAATGGTTGGAGCTAGACATCCATTATCTTCACTTGTATTCTACCCGGGACTATAAGAGCCAACATAAGATGTTCATTGTTCATGTAAAACCATGGGGGGTATTTTTATTGATCACTACCACTGGCTAAACAAAATAGTTGGTGTTTTGGAGGGAATATCGGTTAACTCCATCCATAACTATGTCAATCGAAGGATTTGTACTTCATCCTTGAATTTGTCCAACCATGTATCTTCTATATGCTTCATAGATATTAAATTTGTTGGGATTCACATAACTCTTGGCTCACTTCTATTTGAGGCATGCCACCTCTGAAATGTGGCTAATTGTTTGCAACAAAAGAACCATTGAATCCTTGGAATTATAAGCATGTGCCTTAATATATTATGAGGAGGACCATGTGCCTTACCCTTTTTTTTTATTTATGGTACCAATCATGCCCACATTCTAGAAATATATCTTTGTCCACATATTTGTTTCTGTATAGAATACAATCATCCAGAAAAGCATGGTATGATATGTACTCCACTCCCAACATTTTCATCATTTACTTTGCCTCTGTGTAGCTATAGGACTAGCGATTATCCCTCAAAAGTACCTTATTTTTGAATAACCTGCAATTAGTGGGAAATAGAAATTTACATTGTCATTAAGCATGGATAAAATAAATTGTTTTCTTCCTTCATTATGTGACAACATTCCTTAAAAATTTAGGGGACTTAAAGATTAGTTACCTCAAAAGGATGTGAAACACACGTCTGACATACCATACATTGCTTTCAGGTTGTACAGTAACATTGATGTCCCTAGTTGGGTAGACCTTGCAGACTCATGTACTGGACCAAATAGAGTGGTGGTGGAAACATATTTCAGGTTTTCATAGAAGGTATCTATGACATCAACGCCATCCCCTAATTAATTTTGTTGTAATTCCTCTAACAAAATTCCCTCCATGGCCTGGGTATCTCACAAGAAATCATCCATACCAATCTCTATATCATTGCCTTCATCCCCAACATGTGAATATCTAGTGTTACTGTCAAGGTTTTGAATTAGTGACTCAGGCCGTAGTGGTAATTGAATAGGTGGTTGTTTCAACCATTCTTGGTATGATTCCTCTCCGATCTCTTTTCCTTTAGCATCAAGCTCGCGACTTGAAATCATAGTGGGGTGCAATGGTAGATGGTAGATAGGTCGCTCGTCATCAAAATCCTGATTGTAAAAATATTGAAAATTACATTGATAATATTAGTAAAACAATTCTTTTAATATGTTGAAACATTATACCAAACACTTATTATAAGAAGCATGGACATTTTATTCCCAATAATAAAGATGAAACCAACCCCTTTATAAAAAAAATGTTGAATTAAGAAATACATTTACATTAGTTCCATTGAAAATCCAAAAATACAATTACTCAAACATCTTTTTCTTATGCCCTACAGGGTTGTCTACATAAAAGAGATCAAATTCATACCATGTAATACCATTGAAATAGGATGGTTTCTCGAAGATGGCATGTTAGGATTGGTAGGGTAAAGAATCTTTCCATTTTCATCAAGCATTTGATTGCAGTATCTTTCTCCTGATAAGAGCTTGAGGAAATTTGTGACCACATGAATATATTGATCATATGAACTCGATCCTGAATATTGATCCTGCAAAATTCAATGAACAATTATTAAACTACACCTACATACATAACATAAATTCAATAATATAAATGAATTATCAATAAAATCTAGACGTATTGCAATCGGCATGAGAGAACTTGAATGAGTTCCAAAGATACGTAATGAGGCGACGCTGGAATATGAAGAATTGGCCATTTGATATTATAAGCATTTTTTCTCTATATCTAAACCAAAACATGTCTTCTTGGGTAGCATAGAACAATCTAACTTCAAAATTAACTTCCAATAACTTTTATAACTTGACAACACACTTAAAAAATCATTGTTTTTTTCCTCCCAACTATACAAGAAATTCCAATTTGGCTTTACAAAATCTGAAATTGTTACTCGATCCTTGAAAATATCCTCCTCAAACATAGAAAAAATGAATTTAATGATCAACCCCTCTCCCACTCTCTCCCTCCTTCCCTCCCCTTATCTCCCTATATCCCCCCCACCTCTCTCTCTTGCATCAACCCCTCTCCCCCCATTACTTTGTGTCCCCCTCCCTCTCTCACTCACTGTATCCCCTTCCTTCTCTCCCAACTCTCTCTCCCCCATCAATTCTCTTTATCATTTGAAAGCACACTAGTGCATATGTATGAACAAAACACGCTGATGCATTTAATTGATATAAGCACCGATGATTGACCTCCATTATTTCCTCTGAAAAATTTAAATATGGATGTTTAAATTTGCATTCTGAAAATGTAATTGTCTTACAGTGCATTGTTACTTAAACGTCGCACTAGTGTGTTATTAATTACATGTCACATTGGTGCATTTCAAAATAATGCACGCTTACTATCAAAACTTTGACATTTATTACAAAAATAAATTGGTGTGTTATGTATACCATCCATGTGCATTATGAATACCTTTCTGGTGTGTTACAAACGTAATAGCACATCGAAAAATGTAGCTTCTGAAAAAAAACAACGCATGCGTTTATCATCAATGCGCCAAAATATATAACGAAAAAATGAGCGAGAATTCTATTTTTTGAGTTTATAAAGGAAAACCCTATTCATTATTTTATTGTTTGCCAAATTTTAGAGGATATATTTTTGCAACAAAGATTTATCAACAGACATTTCCAAGTGGGTGGGTTTTTCTTGAAGACCCAAATTCGAGGGGGACTACTGTCGATCACATATAAATCTGTAGAGTAGAAATTTTAGGTATATTATTTCATTCTATTAATCATCTTGATCATTCTCTTATTTGATTCAAACAATTTTTAGTGCATTCCCAAACAAAAAAAAGGGTTTCATAATTACCTTCAGTATTGGAAGCCTTAATTTTCTGATTGTTCTTTTGTTTTCTCCTTCTATATTTCACAAGAAGAATTTTTTTAAGCGCAATTTATTTATAGGGTTTGGTTATTTATATATTGGCGTTTACTATTTGCTGCAATGAAACCACTCATTGCATTGGATCCTAAACCCTCATGTCAGTGCCAATTTTTTGTTTTCAAAAAATGTCTTCGTGGTGACTGGTGCGCTATTCACATAGTAAACTCACCGAAATGTATTTCTTTGTAAACAACACCACTATATTTCAATTATAAATTTTTGATTTCGATGGTGTACAGTTTATCACAATACACACCAGGTCACCTTTATTACAAAGTGCATCGTTGAGTTTAAAATGGAAAAATCATTGTTTTATATGGAATTTTTCATTTCTTAAATTTCTTCAGTGCTCGACGATGCGTAATAAATAGTACTTAGGAAGTTGTTCTTTTCTTAATTCATAAAACACTGTCTGAATATAGAACTTTGTAAAACGTTTTCAATTTCGCAAGAACACTGTTATACTATACTGGTGCATATATGTATGTATGACGCTCTGGTGCGTACATATTTTGTTAAGACCCTAGTGTGAATTAACTTAATATACACATCAATTTTTTAAAACAAAGACATGTCGATAGGGATGTCCAAAAATGCGTAGAAGATGTTAAAAGAAATGAACATAATTTCATCGCAAGAGGAACCATCCCAACTACAATGTGCATCAGAGGTATGTAATCATTTTTTTGTTCTTCTATTTGCATTGAATTTAACTATCGCATGAAATGATAGTTTTCAACTATTTTGTTGTAGAAAAAAAATAAAAATAGAATCCATTCATCACATAAGACATGATGATGAGGAATAAAATGGTTGATCACAAACTTTGTGTGTATTTAAGTTTTGTGCCTTTATTAAGATTTCATGTTTCTTGTGATATTTGTATTTAAATAATTAATTCACACTTTTTAATGGATGTCTTCTACTAGGTTCTAACATACAAAGAGGATCCAACACATGAATTTATAAAAATTGGGTTAAGTATGCATTGTGAGTATATGTTGAAGACTGAAAGTTTAATTGAACAAATTGTAAGTAGCTATGTTGTTTAATTTTTTTTTTTTTAATAACTAATGAAGAAACAAGAAAAAATTGCATTGATTATATCGACTATGCTTTGTCATGTCGTATTAAACATGCATGAAACAAAGTATGGAATGCAGAAATCAGAGGATAATTTGAGAGAATTCATGAAGCATGGCTTCAAAATAATGTGTATTTTTATGAAAGACTTGATACTAAGTTATGTTTTTTTATTTATGTAATCATGTATATCATACTATATATATAAATGTAGATATATTTATTATAGTTTATTTCTATGTTTTTAAATGGAAGATGAAGGGGAAGAACATAAAAAATAATTCGATCATCAAGAAAACATTTTGTTAAAATACCCAAGTACAATATCACCTACAAATGATGAAGAAATGAGGCATGCATGCATCTCGAACAATGTCAACAATTGAATTGGTGAATGACAATCAATATAATTGAATGTTATTGCAAGTTGTATGTTTTGGAATATTTGTTTCTTAAAATCAGGGATTTTGTTTAATATACTCGACATATTGTCCCAATTGCATGAGGACATGTTACCAATAAATGTAACAATTACAAATTAGTTGCGATTTTATTATTGTACTACACCAGTACATTGTCCCTTTTTGTATGAAAATGGGTCTCTTATTCATATATAATAAAACATGTTTCTTATTTCATTGCATTGTCGAATTTTGTAAAATGTTTCGTTCATGAATAAATTATATGTGGATGATTTACATTGATACAAATAACATAGGTTTAATTGGTTGGATAATCCATTAATGCATTAACATAAATATAAAACAATATTATTATAAAACAATATTTGATTTTGAAATAATTAATTGAAAATTTGTTAAAAACAATGAATTAAAATATATACATATCGATGCATTGTATTCTTTTTAACTTCGTAGATCCATAATATAGACATCTGTGTATTTTGAGGAGTCACACACACCAGTACATATTAATCATAATAACGCATCGACATGTACTATTAATAAAAAACATCGTTCTCTAAATGATATAACGTATAATAATATTTATCATTTCAAAATTGTACGATGCTCATGTTTGAAATATTAACTAGGGCACAAAAATTTTATCGTACCGATGCGTTATATTTATTATTCACACCGTAGAGCTAACTATTATTTATGCATTGGGGCATTTACTATATTATACGCACTAGTGCATACTAAAAATAATCTTTCTAGCATATTGGTACGTATTAATTACAAAAGTATCGGGGAAAATTCTATATTGAATGCACCACGCCTCAAAATAACATTATCACACCGGGGATAACTGTAACTTAACGACACCAGAACGTACTAATCTGAAAGCACACCAATCCTATCTGTAACCTTATCGCACCGGGGTGTACAAATACTAAAGCACACCAACACATCATAACAGATGCACACAAACTTGGTGCATACTAATTTTAAGAGCATCAGTGCTCTGCATACAATGAAAAAAGGTGAATCGATGCACATTAGTTATAAACGCACCGAGGTGTGATTTTAATATATTTAGTTCTGGGGAACTTTTTATTATATTACTATGTTGGTACATTTTTAGTATATTACCACACCTATGTATATATTTATATACAACACCAATTCGTTTTGATAATAAATGCACCAAAAAAAAAACCTCCGCTACAACCTACGCCCACCCAAATTTTTTTAGTTACATAGAACATTCGCTAAAACCTATGCCTCCAATAGAGGAGGTTGCAGTGGAGGTTTTTTTTTAAATTTTTACCAAATTTTGTTACACTAAAAACCTTTGCAAATATCTCAGCTAGAAGGTGTTCTTCTTGTAGTGGCATCTGACCCCTCATGGTTAACAATCAACTTCCAGGGGTGATATGGGTCTCATCTCTAGGTTAGTTGTGCAACATAAGTGTTTCTAGAGGTCTATCCAAGGTCATAAGAGGAAAATATTATGCCTTGTTTCATAAATGACACTTGTTGAGATGAATTACCATGCACAATGCCTACTAACCACAAATATTCTATGACTATAGTGTTGAGCACATCCTCAAATGACCAAACAAGACCCATCTATGGTATATATGGCCTACTTAAGGGATAAAAGTGCCATGATTAAACCACAAATCATGTCCTATATGAGAATCTTCTTGGAGCCCAAACCATGAATCATTCTCTAGAACATGGTCGAGGTTCTTTAGAATTTGAGCGGGATATGGAATCCATGAGTAGGTCTTCTAGAAACAAGAAACAAGGGGGAAACAAGGGGATTAATCCCTAAATGAAGGTCTTCTAGAGCTCTAACACTATGGTTAGGGCTGGAAAACACTTGGGCCTTATTCCTTATATGCTATTTCTCAGGCTCAATCTCCTTGAACAATAGTTAAAAACCACAACATAAACCCTCTCTTGGGGGTGTTTGCCATCAAGGTTGGATATGGATGTCATTGGGAGATTTTGTACATTGAGGGAGGGTCATAGGTGTATATTTTAACCTTTTATAATAATTTACTGCAAACATATTTTCCATAAAAGAATAGAAAATATACAATGGCAAATACACACATTACACATAGATTTTTCCCCTAGAAACCCAAACCAAGAAAACCAACATATTTTATATTCATTCACTCATACATTGTTTACAATACAATATACATATAAGAGCCAACAACTTCCAAAAATCTAATCCAATGACCTGGATTAGTCAATAACCCTAATTCCTTAACCGGAAATAGAAAACCATCTGCGAAAAACCTCCCAAAAATGGACACGAAAATCGAGGAATTTTTTTTTCGGGGTTGCTACTCCCACACCACTGTGCAAGGGGGCTCCACCCCCTCTTACCCCCATGGGTTCTCGATACAACATAGACACTACTACTATTCATGCAAATAATATAACACATATCCAACAATAGGGCCTTAAACATGGTCAGCAAAGGAAAACAAGTGCCTCATGATATTGTTGAACCTTCTCAAACTCAAGAGCCTTAAACGAGAGCCTTAAACGAGTCCTTGTGCCAACACATGAGTCCTCTTAGTGGGATATGGCATATGGCTACCATTAATTGGTTTTTGGAATTGGTGATGGTTCTAAGGGGTTAGACGATGGTCAAAAAGGAAAACAAGGGTCTTACACAAGAAAAAGAGCCTTCTAGGCCTCAAACACCATGAATAAGTCCTCCAACCACAACACATGCCCTCTATATGGGGTTTTTGACCCCCAAGTGGTATTCCAAGCACCATTAAGTGGTTTTACACAAAGAGGACAAGCCTAATAAGAGTACACCTAAGAGAGGAAAATAGTTTCTAATGTTAAATATTTTCTTATGAAACATTATTCCTCAAATAGTTCCTAGCTTCCTATTCTGATCTCCATTTTCAAACATGATTTTAAATAAAATCCACATAATCATTGTTGATGAAACTATTCGCGCATATATAGATTTCTATGTGGATTTTAAAAATATGTTTTTTAAGGAAAAATATATTTCTTTTATGTTTTTTATTGATTTTTATCTATACATATATCATAATTCTAAAACACATAGGCCTTTTATTTTTGGCATAAAGTTTTGTTTCCCAGCCCATTTGGAAAACAAATACTATGATGCAAGTACAAATGAAGACTTGTGCACTAAAAAAAGAAAAAAATTGATTGATTATGTTAAGAATCTCAAAAGTGTCTTAACTCTAGACAATTTAACCAATTAAAAAATATGGAAAGATAATGGCGCACAAGAGCGAAATGCTATCAACAATTCTTCAAATTTGTTTGAAGAAATCTCATCATTTTAATACTAAATTGATGTCTTAATGCAAACATATGAATGAAAATTTTAGAAGAATGTGAATTTTTATAAGTTAAACAAATTTTTCATAAATAAAAATTATATATTATGAAATCTTATTGAATTTCCTAACTTTCATAATTTTACATCATATTCTAATAAATTATACATTTATCTTTAATAATTCATGACAATCAACTACCCCCAGCGAACTCCCAGTTACCTCCCTATCATACAAGCGAGCTAGATACCCAGTGACTGACTCCTTTATCATCAGAAGGGCATCCTAGAGAGTTGGGAATTTGAATCAACCGGGTAAAGAAGAGCTCGTTTCTCTATCGTAGTAAGTAGTATACGTCTCCTAAGTCGTTTACGAATCGCATGGCTCTGCTGACCAATCAACCATCCACTGGCTATCCGGGTAGACTGGAATGACTCTTTCGTGATGGGAAAAACACCTCTATCGTTAGTTAAGAAAGGTCAGGTTAGGTTAGGCCCTGAAAGGCCAGGAATAGATTGATTTGACTGGCTGGCCATGTATCGGGCATTTTTCCAAATTTCCATTGTAATAATGTGTTACTAAGAATCTTTAGCTTACATGAGGCCCCATAATTTAACTTGCATATGATTTTAAACAACCAACTCCATAATAAATAATAAATAGATGATTTTAAACCACCGACATAAAAAAATTTAGTTTACTAGTTTTCCCAAATGATTCCCAAATGAATAGTTAAAAAAGACATCCGATCTGATTTGATCATAAACTCAAACAAATTCCAAAAACATAAAATAATAAAGATGGTTTAAATGTTAGAACACTTCACTAATTCACCTTAAAAAAAATTCAAAGTCACAAATTGACCCTTCTATAAAGGAGAAAAAATATATGTAAAGTAGGAGAAAAAATATATGTAAAGTAGTCTGTGATTAGCATTAACAATTATAACTTAATATTTCCAAAACCTCAATTTTAATTAAAAAGTAGTTTCCTATGAATTTATCAATTAAAAAATGTTATATCATTAAAAATAAATAACTTGTATATAATTTTAAATTCACTTATTTTAATCATTTATTAAAGATACAATATATAATGAATTTATCAATTTTACTTTACAAAATGTATTCACTATTAAAAAAAACTCTTATATGATGACTATGATTAACGTGGACACTAAGATCGAGAGACTAAGTGATTACTTCTGATTCTTTAGAATTTTGTTTCCGTGCTCTAAAAGCATTAAGAGAAGCTTTCTAGGATCACCATAGTTTTGTTGAGTTAAGAGGTTAGGAAGGTTGGTAGTGTGACAAATATTTTGAAAATGAGATCTAATCTGGGTATAGGATGGACAATCTAGGAGAAAGTGCTTTTCATCTTCAACATTCTTAGTGTCACAAATGTGACACACTCTTTCATTCCATGGCGTTTTAGGAATTGACCAACGCCCAGTTTCACTATGAAGCTAGTGAGAATTTGTTCTTATCTTAGCAATGCTTATTTTTTTCTTTACACTTGGAAAAATAAATAGATAATTTTGATCTTCTAGATTAGGGTTGATTACAACCTTATAATACCTTAATTTTGTTTTTTCCTCTAACTCTTTATCACACAACATTTTCTCCTTAAATTTTGATTTGATGATTTTTTTAATAGTATCTTTGTTTTGCAAAATGGTGTCTTCCATGATTCCCTAGTAGTTTATCCAAGACCGAGCATATTTATGCCATCCTCGCTTGAGTTGATGGTGGTTATGACTCGATTTTAAAGAAATTTTAGGAAGCCTCTTGTCTTCCATTTTGTTTAACTTGTTCTTATACATTAAGTATCTAGTCATAGCCGTGCTCTCAATGGGAGAGAGGCTTATTTCTAAGAGGAGGATGGGATATAGTGTATTTCCTTTAATTTTGAGATTATAGGTTATAAAATTCTCTTGTATTTTCTCTATCTTTCTCCAAGATTCACGAGAGATACTACAATCCTAGCTCCAAAGATCAGTGGATTTACAATTGTTTTCAAGCCCATAATAAGCTTTTCATCCCCCAATAATCCTTTTCTCAATGCTATAATTCCAATTGAGCTTGTGGTGAACATCAATTCCAATATATTTGTATGAATTCACTTCCTCCAAGTTGTTGTTTTCATATAC
Source organism: Picea engelmannii (assembly GCA_009831015.1). NCBI lineage: Eukaryota > Viridiplantae > Streptophyta > Pinopsida > Pinales > Pinaceae > Picea > Picea engelmannii. The sequence goes on along the minus strand of ML789988.1, from coordinate 1,839 downwards.
GAAGGTATCATAAGTGATCTTATTGGATTTAATAATCATGACCTTAGTCTTATCATTATTAAGAGTCATACCCATATTGGAGCAAAAATCCTTGAGAATTCTTAGTTGGTTTTCAAGATCATGGGGACTCCTTTCCATAAGAACGATATCATCGGCATAAATAAGAAGATTGATGACTATACCAGTGTGAGTAGGGCCGACACAACCTGTTTTTTCCAAGTAATCTTCTAACTTGTCAATGTATATGCCAAAAAGGGTAGGGGATAAGGGACAACCTTGTTTGACTCCAATATTGTAGTTAATCTCTTTTGACCAGCCCTTAGATTTTAAAACTTAGCCATAATGTTCTCATACATCCTTATTGCAACAACCTTCAACTCGAGAGGTACTTTTATCTCTTCCAACTTATTCCAAAGGTTTTTCCTAGGAACCATCTCAAAAGCTTTTCTAAAGTCAACAAAACAACAAAAAAAATTGGTTTTAGAATTGTGAAACTCCTCTGCAATGATCCTAAAGGTAACAAGATGGTCCACATTGGAATGATATCTCCTAAACAAAGGTAACAAGATGGTCCACAGTGGAATGATATCTCCTAAACCCGGCGTGGCCTTTAACTCTTTTACAGTGACTTTCTAGCCAAAGGCTAATCTTCTTTTCCAAAATAATTCCAGAAAGCTTGGCTAAAATCGAGCTAATCATAATGGTCCTATAATTAGAGAGAATTTTCTATCCCCATTTTTAAAAATAGGAAAAATGAGACTTCAGGGTTTACGTGAGTGCTAAATTGAAGATCTTATGTATGTGAGGGATAAAGTTAAGCCCTCAGATTTTAAAAATTTCAGCTTGGTAGCCTTATGTTCTTAGCTTTCCCATTTGCAAACTGCTTAACCCTGAATTCTATGTCATCTAAAGTCACTTACTCTAATTATTTAGCAAAAAATTATTAGCATTAAATATATTGAGAAAATTACATAGAATTTTGATTAAGGGAAAGCACGATTCATATGGCAATAGTTAGAAACAGCAAAAACGCGAAGCCCAAGTATCGTTCCAATCATATCTACAACAGAGCAGGAGCCCATAGGTGAGATCACAAGCTGCAACCACTGAAGAATTCACTCCACAAGAGACATAGAAGGAAGAGACTCATAGGCTAGAGGAATTACACCAATGGACGCTAATGAGAGGGCATGAGACAGGAATATATTGTCCAAGAAAGAAGGAGTATTCTCCGGAGACAGAGAGAATGAGGAGAAACTTGAGACATATGAGCCCATCGAGTCTAAATTAAACCCACATGTATCAGAATTAACCAGAGAAAACAAAGCTTATGTTTTTTCAGCCAACAAAAAGAAAAAACAGGAAGTTGTCTATGAGAGAATAAATCCCACATGGATCCCATTGAAATCACCGGGCCAGCGACTGAAAAGAGTGAGAATGATAGATTATAGAAATATAGCTGGAAACCCTCTACAAGATAATAAAGAGGACCAGAGATGCCACTGTAACTGGCATATAGGAGGCACCCACTAAACACAGAGACACCTCGGGGCTCGTCACCGTCGTGAGAAAATGAAAATACCCTAACATAAGTAAAACCATAAATGCTAATCAAAACATATTAGGCAAGTTTAGATTTACCTTACCGGATTTCCGTAAAAAAACCTAAAAGGTAGAATGTATACAATAAATTGAGCAGTAACTGGCATAGCTGAGCCGTAACTGGCATAGCTATGCAGGAAGCACCCACTAAACACAGAGGGATACCTCGAGGTTGTCACCTTCGTGAGAAAAAGAAAATACCCTAATATAAGTAAAACCATAAATGTTAATCAAAAC
>ML789987.1:398621-414414 GCA_009831015.1 Picea engelmannii | reverse complement strand
GAACAAACTCTTTCAATCTATGAACCATGGAAGGAGAGGCTTTAAGTTACCAGTGAACGCTATGCACATCAAGTGTTACTACAAGCCAATGGCATGACAGTTAAGTACAGTTAAGTAGGTAGGAGTTTTCATTCATTGTATATATCATCTACATTTCATGCTAGAGTAGTTGTATTTCCATTTGTATATATGCTTGCTTACTATCATTTTCTTGTATCATATATGAGCCAGGGGTGATATCACCACCCCAAATGATTACTAATAATTTTGTTGAGATATAGCAGGTCATAGGTCATGTCAGAGATGGTGAGGTTCTCATGCGCTCTACGGTGAGCACATGTCCCCGAGTTGGAGCGAGATTTTATCCCCTATACTAGGGATAACTGAGGAGATTATGTCTCGAGGCCCACATGTCCTAGACATGGAGTACCAAGAGACATATTGACTTGAGCCTGGCCCTGGAGGACCCATATTTCATCTTCAACGCCTCCATCTTGTCAGCAGCAACAACATCCATCCCATCGGTATGGCCCTTCAGTAGTAGTGGGCTTGCTCCATGAGGTAATGAGTTCGGGTAACATGGTATGTGTCACTATGATTCTCAAAACATTTGAATATCTGCATTTAATTATTTTTGCTTCATGACATGTGCTTATACTTTATGCCTTTCCACTTGTCCACACCTGGGGGGAATGACAAGATTCTCTAGAAAGTTGGTTCCCTTAGGATTTGAGTTACCACTGAGTGGGTTCATGAAATTTCATTGTCCATTCCCACCATACTTATCACTTTTCATCATTTTCCCTCTCATCCATCCCGTACATTGGTTCTGGCATTGGGTTTTCCAAGCTAGCAAAGGGTTGTACCTTGCCTTATGGGAAGAAGGGGCTAAAGGCCCAGAGGGTAAAAGTAGTTGGAAAAATATAAAATCCAAAAGAACAAAACCTTTAGATGCTTCGCCCAAGGATCCCTGAGAAAGCAGTAAAAGGATTCTCAACAAGAAATAGTGGGATCCATAAAATAATAAAATGAAGACCTAGTTGCAGGATAGGCGGTCTCATCATGAGCCAGCCTATTAGGTCCATGGGAATGTAGAGGTATGACATAATGATTCAGTTGGTCAACATGCCAGGGTAGTGGCTCTTGGTGGCATAGCCAAGAGAAAGGGGGTCTCATCAGGATCCAACCTTCTTGTCTCCGTGAAATGCTTGTGGGTAACACAGTCACCACTAGTCACCACGTCAGGGCAGTGTCCCCCATCTATTCTCTTGAAAGAAAAAGCAATAAGATAAAAAGGTAAAAGGCATTGAATGGGCTTGGAAGAATTTGCATCCATGACAAGGTGTGGCTCACCCTCTTCATAGGAACACACAAGTAAGCCATACATTTCCCTATCATCACTACACCCATTGCTCAAACATCCCCATACCACCTAATCCACTTACATGACCTAAATTAGTCTTCACCTAGAAACATCCCACATCCAATGAGAATTAGCCCAATAGGACCTCTTGAAACCCTCTCTGAACCTGACTTATAGAATAGAATAACGTCTTTGAGCACTTGTATTGGAAAAGGGGTTTTATGCACATGTTTAGATAACTTGATTATTAGGTGTGATCGACATTGGTATGATCCTTGTGACTTATGAGCCCATGGAGGGTGTACTTGTTGTTGTTGCAGGGCCACACCTAACAGACATGTACACATGGGGAGATGATTAGTTTGAACCTCCATAGGGATAAAATCCCACCATATGGATGTTGAGACCCCAACCAGAGGCAAACACATACCAGATGCTTGCACCGGAGAGAGAAGAGGATGTTCCACCAGATAAAACCTGGGAGCCTAGACCCAAGGGGGTCTTTTCCTCCCACTATGATGTTCGCCTTGGAAGTCCCATGACATCACCTTTGTGAACCTTGACGTCACCCAACATTTGATGGACACCATCAAGACAGTTGTATGCCAAGCGGCACGTGTGGCTTGATCCAGAGGCCTTGGGAGGCCTAATGCTTTGCTCCTGGAGGCCAACGTTTTACCTGAGAGGCCCAACGTCACCCTAGAAGGGAATGACATCACCTTTTTTTCTTGATTTAGGGTTTAATTTGTCAATTTTATGTAAAAAAATGGATATTACATGTAAACTGGCCATGTCGGCCTTTTTGACCTAATTTTGTAAATTAAAGGTCATTTTCACTGTATAAATAAGGGTTTTTTCCCTTGTATTTTTCATCATCTTTCACTCACATAAGTGAAGTCTGAAATTTGCGCCCTACTTAGGGTTTATTGGCTGAAATTTGGTGCGCACTTCTTGGAGGAGGCTAAATCTTGGTGTTTTTGTCATTTTTCTTGGTGGAAAGTCTTCAACTAGGCCTATTGCTAGATTATTCTTGGTGAATGTAAGTAGATGATGTAGTGCCCCTACCTTAGCAGGGTCTGTTGACCTCCCGGTCTCTGGATCATTCAATTCTATGAGCTGGAGCAACTCTTCGATTCCCTGCTGGAATCCCACGAAAAAATCCACAGGTCCCTTTATGAAACTCTTCCTGCACAACTAAGCACCAAGCAGAAGCCTCACCTCCACACAACCACGGACTGTGACCACACACCTACACAAAAAGGTGCATCGCGATTTCGCGTGTCGTGACTTTGTGAGTGAGCCAACTCTGAGTCCCTGACTCCCGAAACCACGAAAAGAGCTTAACGTTCCTTAGCTCTTCCCTTGGCCTCCATCCATGTGACCATCCACCATGACCCGGGGCCCAACTCTCAAGCGCATCAGGATTTTTCATATCGAGAATTCACGTATCGCGAGGTCGAAAGAATTTTCACCTATGTTCTCTCGATCCCGGAAATACCAAAATTCTTCTCGGACAATCAATGGTTCAGATCTCTCCTTGATCAACGGTTGTGATCTAATTGCAAATTCGTGTTTCGCGAGTTTTCAAAAACTTTCCCTTTGAATTTTCCCTTTTGTGATTCAGCGAAATTCTAATCTCTCGCCATGCATCCCTCCCGATGGATGGTTCTGATGATGTCGAGATTTCACGACTTGCGTCCTCTAAGTCACAACCTCTTTCATGTTCCTGACTCCAGAAATGATGATATTTCAGAGCGCCCCAAATCCGATGGTTCACGCTCCTCTGGATCTAACGGCTCAGATCAAATTGTGATTTCTGGTTTTGCGAGTTCTGACGACTAAACCTTTGACTTCTCTCTCCTGCGGGTCAGCAAAAATATGATCGGTTGTCACCTGTCTTCTGACGATGGATGGTCCTGATGGTTTCGACATTTTTCATTTTGGGATTTTGCGAACTTCACCCTACTTCCTCCAAATCCTTTGGTTTTGCGAAAATCCAATAACTCCTCGCAGCTAACCAGTGCGCTACTCCTCCGAGATCTAATGACTTGAAATATTTTGGCTCCTCCTGAATGAATCTTTACCCTCTATCTTCCTTCGATTTCCTCGAATTTCTACGCTCCACCTTTAGATGCTTCAACTCTTCAAAACTTACAAATTTTTCTAGGTGTTTCCTCCCGAGAATCAAAACCACTATTCCTCCTAATATTTTTTCTCGCTTTCTTCCCTAACTTGGAATATTTTCTAAGTTTTCAAAGGCTTCGGTATTTTCCCTTCTTGCAAGTTCGGTCTCTGGGATCTCGTCTTCACTTCTGAAAGCGTTATCTCTTCTGAGATTTATGACTTACTTAGTCTCCTAAGGGTCTCACCCTTATGCGTCTTTCAAAAGACTTCCTGGTGCCCTCCTGGAAAATGTTGCGCTCAACCTCCTGAGCTTCAACCACTTGGACCTCAAAGATCTCGATCCCTTCCAGTCCTTGAAGGGATATAAGCACTTTCTTGGCCACTTTCGCTCAAGCACTCCTTGTTGATCTTTCTAGATTATTCAACAACTCTATGAGTGTTTTTTCCTTGACCCTCTTCTTCTCGAAACTCGAAACAAAGTCCGCCCTTGTGCACTCCTTGCACCTGCTCAATGCCCTCTTGGCAGAACTCTACAAAATCTTCAGTAATTATGTTCTCTATTATGTGCCTCCCTGCACAATCTTTCCTCCAAGGTATTCAGTAACCTTGAGCCTCCTCCTTGAGTCTATGAATGTTATGTTGTGCCCTCCTGGCACGTTCTCTCCTGACTCGATTCGATATTCAAACTGCACTCCTTGCACTGGCTCCAGAACTCCAACGTTCTGTTGTGCACTTCTTGCACAGCCTAAAGAACCCAAAACATTTTCCAACAACTCACCGATAGATAAATTCTATCTATCCCTGTAGATGAAAACTTAACATACATCTACAACATCCCTTCATAAGAACAAATGACATTCATAAACACGTCAACACATATAGAAAGTTAATATGCAGGAAAAACTGCTTTCTCTCTATTAAAATGAATGTCTGATTACAATATGTACAGGATGGACTGTAACATAGTCTCATCTCTCTCAAGAAAAACTATTCGATCTCCTATTCAACGACAATACTCCAGCCCCTCATTTGGGCAAGCCATGCATCTACAACTCCCAGAGGTCATCTCGGGTTCCCCCCGACTACTCGTCTACTCTCATAGAGAAAACCTAACAGCTACTCTAGTTCAGTTACATTCAAGAATGAGAGTGAAACTCCCAGATCTCTTGTGATCATTGAGATCCCAAGCGTTTTTCTCTTCTTCACCCATCAGTTAAAAATGGATCTGCAGAAAACACCAACTTTTAGATTCCTTTTTTTAATTTAGAAAGGCGCACTATGGCACTGAGTTATGTCCCATACTTCTCTGATGAATGCTTCTTATGTTGCTTCCAGCATCAATCTCTTTATCTCCTCTATTTCTTTGTCCAACTGGTCCATTTGTTGGTTTCCCCCCTTCAGTATGCTATGTTTCCTTTTCTCTCCATCAATTTCCAACTTGACTTGTTCGATAAGATTCTTTTGCATTTTTACCCTTCTCTACAGGGCTTCCATCTCTTCACGTGGATCAACAAGATCCATGCTATCTGTTTCTTCCTCCTCTGTTCTAGGTTTGTATTCTACATTTATCTCTTGCTCAGCTTCCTGATTGAAAAATTTGAGCCATTCCTCTCAATGCTCTTCTCCCCCTACTGTAGATTCCAATTCTACAGTTGCCTTATGTTCATCTCCTTGGGTGAAAATTTTGAGCAATTCTGTTGAATGCTTTTCTCCTAAAATCTGCATGATTGTCTCCTAGCAACCGTCTTTTGGTTTTGTATTGTCCAACCAATCCTCCAGCATCTTCAGTTCTCGCTCCCATTGAGTGACCAATTCATCTGCATTCTCCTCTTTTTATGTTGGGGAAAACATCAGTTTCTTCTCCTTCTCCTCCTCTTTGACAGTCTCTTTTGGTTGTATTTCCTCTACTGCACCTACATCATAGACACAATTAGGTTTAAAAGAACTTATCTCCATGGTTTCTTTCTTGGATTCTTGTTTCACTATCTCCTCATGTGCAACGCTTGTATTAGCCTCTGTTGGACTATTTGGCAGGAATATTTGAATTCCCCCAATGATAAGAACACACCTATGATCTTCTTCCATCAGCACTCCTTGCTGATATGAACTCTCAACTGAGTTCATCTCTTCTCCCTTTACAACCTAACAACTTGGGATTTTCTCTATGCCCACCTAGAAGTCTATGAGGTCAACCGATCTCTCTCCATTTCCCACCTAGCAACTTGAACTTCCATCACTACCCTCCTGGCAATCTATGATATCATCCATTGATCTCCTTCCATTGCCCACCTAGAAACTTGAAATTTCACTTCTGCCCTCCTGGCAATTTATGAGACCTATAACTGATCTCCCTTCCTCATCACTGAGGGTTTCTCCAACTTCTGGATCACAAATGAAAACCATCTCTTCCTTTGTTTCACTGAGGTTTTCAACATACCTTAGCCACTTCCTCAACTCTTGTTGTTGTTTTCTGGCCAACAACCTTCAGACGTGCCATTTTTCTTTCCTCTTCAAAGTCCATTCGTATGTCCAATGTGTCTTTGTCTCCTGTTGTATCTTTAATGTCAGTTGTTCCATTCTCACTCTTATCTCAGCGATTTCCTCATCAATTTCTGCTTTACTTTTTCTTGTGGTCTCCTCTTTGACCACGCTCATGGCCTTCAGTAGCCATATTTTATGTCTTCAACCATCGTGGCTATCTACCACTTGTTGCACACCATGAAACCATCTTTACAGAGTATCAGTACTCTGCCTCCCTTCACCTATTGTCCACACATGAACTTCAGCTTCTGATACCATTTGATGTCATCAGATTATCACTATTTTCCGTTCCACCTTTGCCTAAAATCTGCAGACATAATCCAGTTCTTGATACTACTTGATTGTTTGAGACTATCTCCTTTATCTCTTTTCCTCTTTTTCCTGTTGTCCGTAAGAAAAAAAATCCTGCTCTGATACCACTTGAGTGTGTGTATCAGATTATATCCTTTCTCTGCTCTCCGCTACAGAAATAAAAAAAATTGCGCTCTGATACCACTTGAGGCAGTGACCCTACCTCAACAGGGTCTGTTGACCTCCCGGTCTCTGGATCGTTCAATTCTACGAGCTGGAGCAGCTCTTCGATTCCCTACTAGAATCTCGTGAACAAATCCATGGGTCCCTTTGTGAAACTCTTCCTGCACAACTATGCACCAAGCACGAGCCTCACCTCCACATGACCACGAACTGTGACCGCACACCTACACAAAAAGGCACGTCACAATTTCGCATGTTGGGACTTTGCGAGTGAGCCAACAATGACTCCTCGACTCCCGAAACTTTGAAAAGAGCTTAACGTTCCTTAACTCTTCCCTTGGACTCCGTCCATGTGACCATCCACCATGACCCGGGGCCCAACTCTCAAGCGCATCGGGATTTAGCATATCGGAAATTCACGTATCACGAGGTTAAAAGAATTTTCACTTTTGTTCTCCCGATCCACGAAATATCAAAATTCTTCCTAGACAATCAACGATCCAGATCTCTCCTTGATCAACGGTTGTGATCTAATTGAAAATTCGTGTTTCACAAGTTTCACAAACTTTCCCTTTGACTTTTCCCTCCTGTGAGTCAGCGAAATGTTGATCTCTCGCCACACGTCCCTCCCGATGGATGATTCTGATGATGTCAGGATTTTGTGACTTACGTCCTCTAAGTCACAATCTCTTTCACATTCCCGACTCCTGAAATGTCGATATTTCAGAGCACCCCAAATCCGACGGTTCACGCTCCTCTGGATCTAACGGCTCAGATCGAATCACGATTTTGCGTTTCACGAGTTCTCACGACTCAACCTTTGATTTCTCTCTCCTGCGGGTCAGCGAAAAGCTATTCGGCTGCCGCCTGTCTTATGACGATGGATGGTCCCGATGGTTTCAGGATTTTGTGTTTCTGGATTTCACGAACTTCACCCTACTTCTTCCAAATACTTTGTATTTGTGAAATTTTGATAACTCTTCTCAGCTAACCAATGCGCTACTCCTCCTAGATCTAATGACTTGAAATATTTTGGCTCCTCCTGAATGAATCTTGACCCTCAATCTTCCTTCGATTTCCTCGAATTTCTACGCTCCACCTTTAGACGCTTCAACTCTTCAAAACTTATAAATTTTTCTAAGTGATTCCTCCCAATAATAAAAGCCACTATTCCTCCTGAGCTTTGTTCTCGCTTTCTTCCCTAACTTGGAATATTTTCTAAGTGTTCAAAGGCTTTGTCCTTTTCCCTTCTTGTGAGTCGGGTCTCTGGGATCTCGTCTTTGCTTCTGAAAGTGTTATCTCTTCTGAGCTTTACGACTTACTCAGTCTCCTAAGGGTCTCACCCTTATGCGTCTTTCAAACGAATTCTTGGTGCCCTCTTGGAAACTTCTGCGCTCGACCTCCTGAGCTTCAACCGCTCGAACCTCAAAGGTCTCGATCCCTTCCACTCCTTGAAGGGATATAAGCGCTTTCTTGGCCACTTTCGCTCAAGCACTCCTTGTTGAGATTTACATAGTATTCAAAAACTCTATGAGTGTCTTTTCCTTGACCCTCCTCTTCTCAGAACTCAAAACAGAGTCCTCTCTTGTGCACTCCTTGCACCTACTCAATGCCCTCTTGGCAGAAATCTACAGAATCTTAATTAATTCTATTTTTTGTTCTATGCCTCCCTGCACAGTCTTTCCTCCAAGGTATTCAGTAACCTTGAGGCTCCTCCTTGTGTCTATGAATGTTCTGGTGTGCTCTCCTGGCACGTTCTCTCCTGAAATCGATTCGAGATTCATATGCTCACTCCTTGTGCTAGCTCCAGAACTCCAACATTCTGTTGTGCACTTCTTGCATAGCCTAAAGAAACCAGAACAATTTCCATCAACTCACCGATAGAGAAATTCTATCTATCCCTGTAGATGAAAACTTAACATACATCTACAACATCCCTTCATAAGCACAAATGACATTCATAAACACATCAACACATATAGAAAGTTCATATGCAGGAAAAACGACTTTCTCTCTATTAAAATGAATGTCTGATTACAATATGTGTAGGCTGGACTGTAACATAGTCTCATCTCTCTCAAGAAATTTTTTTTGATCTCCTATTCAATGAGAATACTCCAGCCCCTCATTTGGGTAAGTCATGCATCTACATCTACCAGAGGTCCTCTCGGATTCCCCCCGACTACTCGTCTACTCTCAAAGAAAAAACCTAACTGCTACTCTAGTTCAGTTACATTCAAGACTGAGAGTGAAACTCCCAGATCTCTTGGGATCATTTAGATCCCGAGCGTTTCGCTCTTCTTCACTCATCAGTTAAAAATGGATCTACATAAAACACCAACTTTTAGATTCCTTTTTTTAATTTAGAAAGGTGCACTATGGCGTTGAGTTATCCTTTCGCGTGCGCTATGGCATTGAGTCGTCCTTCCACGTGGGCTTGTCGACGATGCTCCTGCATCAATAGATTTCTTCCATTATTCTTTACTTTGAATGGTTATGGTACATTTACTTTGCATTTCTTCCAATATGATGAAATTGCTAGCTTAAAAACCTAGGAGGTCAAAGCACATGTTATTGTTCTTGCCTTAACAACTTTTCACCTACTAGATTGTGCTAGAAATCCTAATTTCTTGAAGCATTATGCTAAGGGCCCTACCATTGTATCACCCTAACATCATTTTCTTCATCAAGTCGTCATTTACTTTATCCTTGAGCTAAAGAAGGAGGAAAACAGCTAGGGCCTAGGGTTACCTACTTCTTAGTGGCCATTTTCCTCTTGGGGTTTAGTGGTTGCAGCCTTGGGTTACCAACACCTCAATCATTGATCTTCTTGTCTCTAGCTCTCACATTATCATTTTTTCCTTCAATTTTGTTGTTGCAAAGGGACTCCATTGGCCCTAAAAGGCACTGATTTGGACCTTGAAATTGATTGATTAATGAAACCAACCCTTAAATCCTTTACCTCAGGCAACCTACTAACCTTTCCTAACCCTAGACTTGGATAATTTACTAACCTACTTGTTGTTGTTTTTTTTTTGTTTGTTAATTTGTGCGAGATCTGTTGGCTACCCGATTAACCTGTGACTTGAGAAACCGCGACTCAGGGGCATCTAAGCCGTCAAAATCACCCGGGGATCGCACCTGGCCTGAGCCACACCAACCCTTAACATGGTTGGATTTTTTGTCCCCGCAGGTTTCGAACCGGTGACTTTAACATCACGGAGTGGCTTAACAACACACTCTGTCACCGACTGTCCTACACCTCGGGGACAACCTACTTGTTGTTGTTACAAAACTAAACTACAACCATTTATTACAGCAGTAAAAGCACTTAAAAGAAATTGCAAAAGTTGATTCTTGCATTGCCTAATAAGCTTCTAACAAGTGCTAGTACATTGCTATGGTTGATTATCATTTTTTATCATTGTGAAGACTAATTTAAGGCATTGATTGCGAAGCTTTTATCATATATAGATTGTTGTTATAAAATTTTATTTTCTTCATCTTGCATCAACTCATTGCTTTAATTGATTATTCCAAGGTTTATGAAGTACTAACATCAAATTGTACTTGCAAAAGATATTTTTTTTCTTGTTGGTTTGTTCTCGGCAGGTACATCTAAGCACATCATTGCTTCATTGATTAAAACTTCGGGACTTTCTAATCAATGTGACTTGTGAGAGGGGATACCTTTATTTGACACTTTAACCGTTGCCTTCTCAAACCCACAGGTCACCGGGAACGTCTCCCCTGGGCTATCATCCCTAAATAGAAAGAGGTATCTTATTAAGGTGACATTGATAGGATAACCTCCTATTACACCAATTTTCCTCCTTAGCCTTTACCTCTGGGACAAGTACAAATTGTGCGATAACATATACCACAAGTTATTGCAATATACCATGTCATTTAAAAATACCAATTAAAATATTGTTAACCACTTTGTCACACTTACACTCATTGAATGTGTTCTTCACAACAACCTTTTCACTTGATATTATGATAAGTGCTCACAACATACTTAATTTGATGTCACAAAATCCAAATGGAAAAATAACATTTTTTGTTTCAATTTCCAAACTTAATAACATGTGTTCTAAAGATTAACAAAAACAAAAACATAACTTAATCTTATTTTGAACATTAAGAAATTAATTTTCATTTAATATAAAAAAAATGTGTATATCATCCCTAGTTAATTTTTTATTTTTTTTTATGATTGTTAACGAATTAAATACAATGTTAAAACTAACCCTTTATCATTTTATTTTTCTTATTTGCACAACCTTTCCCCTTTAAAATAAATATTCAAATCCAAATCCACATTGTAGTTATGAAAAAATTATCTACTCTAAAAGAACATATGTCATTTAAAAGGTTATAAAGTTCATTACAATGTAATTTTTTTTTAACAAAGTCATTCATAATATCAAGGTTGTTTAAGTTTTACTAAGAAAGTCCCCCAAAGGACAACGTGCCCAAATATTAAGTTATTCCACAAAACCATGTCATTCTTAAATACCTTTACATTATGTAAAAAATAATCTAAATTTATCCATAATATTCTAAATCATCTAATAACATCAAGGTAATAAAAATACACCTTGATAATTAACAATAATAATATCTTTAGTGACACTAATTCTAAACATCACCTCATTTAAAATTATTAAACAAATGAAAAGAATATGAGAAACTAATTTTTGCCTCATATGATTAAGTGATCACATGATTCCAAACATCACCTCATTTAAATTTGTGAAGCAAATGAGAAGAATATGAGAAACATTGTCATTTTATATTAAAAAATGTGAATAGACAATACCATATATGATTGATTTAATTGTTTGCACAGGATCAAAATTCTCAATAAGTGAGATTTGAGATTTATTTGGAGTAGTTAAAGAAATATCACTTATATGATTTATTTAGAAAAATTGCGAATACAAATAATAACAGTGAAACTTATTAAATTCCTCACACTCCATGGCATCCCAACACAAATAAAATTATTAAAAATTTCATAGATTGTGAATATTCGTGAACCTTTTAGATCGTTGACTTGCTATTAACACTCTAGTCCTATACAAAATGCCACCATGAATAAAATTATCGAATGCCGCAATGATGGCTAACAAAATCATAGATGTAAGAAGAAAACTTAATTATGTCTCAAACAATGCAAGAAACTTTATTAAACATTCATATCTTTAATATATTTTAAAAGATTAAAAATTTCAAAATAACAATTTTTTATTAAGCACAAATATTTTAATAATAAATTCACTTTTCAGCAATCCACAAACATCACAACAAAATCATAGATATAAGAAGAAAACTTAATTGTGTCTCAAACATTACAAGAAACTTTATTTATTAAAAGATTAAAATTTCAAAATAACAATTTTTTTAGTACAAATATTTTAATAATAAATTCGCTTTTCAACAATCCACAAACATCATAAAATATAAAAAAATTGATGATCCACAAACATCACAACATGAAAAACAAATGATGACAACTCTTGTGGCTCTTTTTCCAAAATAAAGTTAGCTAACATATTCAATTCAACTACAAAAAATTAACTTTCCCTCCTATAAAAATTAACTTTCCCTCCCATATTATTTTGGCATATGATTAAATGACCGCATTGATACTTGCACAATCCTAACCCACTTGCAACATGTTAAATGAACCCATCTATAACTCGCACAATACTACCTATCTTGCAAAGTGTTGGAAATGTAATCCATGAGGAATATAAAGCGAACTATCTTTGAGAGTCTAAGAGACGTTTTGGAATATGAATCTAAATGTCAACATCAATTATCAATGTATATAAACATGTATCATATTATTAATAAAATGTTAAATCTTGCAACATGTTAAATGAACCCATTTATAACTCACACAATACTACTTATCTTGCAAAGTGTTGGAAATGTAATCAGTGAGGAATATAAAGCGAACTATCTTCGATAGTCTAAGAGACGTCTTGAAATATGAATCCAAGTGTCAACATCAATTATCAATGTTTATAAACATCTATCATATTATTAATAAAATGTTAAATCTTGCAACATGTTAATTGAATCCATCTATGACTCGCACAATACTACCTATCTTGGAAATGTAATCCATGAGGAATATAAAGCGAACTATCTTCAAGAGTCTAGAGACTTCTTAGAATATGAATCCAAGTGTCATAATCAATTATCAATGTATATAAACATGTATCATATCACTAGCACAGCCACAAACTCGTCGCTGGTAAACATCGAAAGGGCTGGTAATTGACACCAGGGCCATAAATTGAATTGGGAATGCATGTTATATTCATAAAACCTAAATTGAAATGCCCTGCACGGTCAGATTATTGTGAGACAAATTCATGGTGGAGTTAGCTTTTGCAAGCTGCACCGGAATGGTCCCTGTGAGCTCGTTACCACTCAAATCCAGAATGTTGAGATTCGTTAGATTACCAATCTCAGGTGGAATACCGCTTCTTAAATGATTTCTAGAAAGATTAATAATGTCGAGTTTCTTAAGCTCGACAATCTCCGACAGAATAAATCCCGTTAAATAATTGTTGGAAATAACCAGATGAGTAAGGTTTATGTACTTACCAAAAACTGGTGGACTTTCACCATAGAGTTGATTGGAGCTTAAACCCAAAAAATGCAGGGCAGGATATTCCCAAAGGCCTCCGTTGTACTTCCTTCTGGTTGTCATTGAGACTAACTCTCGTCAAATCCTGGCAATTCTTGAGACTCGGCGGTACTGAACATGAAAATTTATTTATATTTGCTGCTAATACCTCCATCTTTCCCCGTGACAAATCTGCGGAGGAAGGTTTTCGGTGAAACTGTTGTTGGGAGAGGCTCACCTTTATCATATCTCTGTATCTTTTGACTCACAGAGCTTGTTCCAGAGAGAACGTTATTATGAAGAAAGAGCAGAGTTAAATTAGAGAACAGGAAGATGCCCATATGAAACGCACGCCTCCATATGGCCCAAAAAATGAAATATCACTATATCTTCCTACTCACAAAGATTGTTCCAGAGAGAATCGTTATTATGAAGAAATAACAGAGTTAAATTAGTGAATCGGAAGATGACCATATAAAACGCACGCCTCCATATGGCCCAGAAAATGAAACACAGACATAAAATAAAACGCATTTACTCTACTCATACTGGTAAATTGGTAAATATTAAATGGTTGCATTCCACATTCACATCTCTCCACTCTGTAACAAAACCTTAATCTTTGTTAATCACTCAGACATGGCAATCACCTAGCCACCATAGTAAATTTTAAATATGATCAAGTAAAAGTAAAAAAATAAACATGTAAACGGATGTCTTTATAATAGTGAGGAAGTTAGTGTTTGAAATCACGACCATTGATTTATTGGGATGACTAAGAATATTCCATCAATATTTAATCTTGTCCATACAAAACTGATTAAGCACTAAAAACTTATTAAATGTGTCCATTGTTAATAGGTGTACACCTTTCGACGTAATTAATAAAATGTTAAATTTTGCAACATGTTAAATGAACCCATCTATAACTAGCACAATACTACCTATCTTGCAAAGTGTTGAAAATGTAATCAATTAGGGTTACTTGATTAGAAGAATATAAAGGGAACTATCTTCAAGAATCTAAGAGACCTCTTGGAATATGAATCCAAGCGTCAACATCAATTATCAATGTATATAAACATGTATCATATTATTAATAAAATGTGCTTCAGGCCTTATCCTATTTTGTGTTTCCAACAATGGTATCATATCATTAATAAAAACCTATCTTACAAAATGTTAAAAATGTAATCGTTAAGGTTAATTGACTAGATGAATATAAAAAGAACTATCTCCAAGAGTCCAAAAAGAATCTTAGAATATGAATCCAAATGTCAACATCAACTATCTATATATATAAACATGTATCATATCATTAATAAAATGTGGTTCATGTCTTATCCTATTTTGTGTTTCCAACAATGGTATCATAGCAGCTATACTTCTTAGGGGCCTGATCATGCTATGGTAGTTTTCCATAGCTATTTCTCAATGAGCGTTTTCATTTTGACTGAAAAAACGCCGCACTTTGATCTGTCACTCTGAGGTCTGTTCCCATGCACACAAAACATTTCGTTGCCTGTCTGCCTTCCAGTCTGAGCGTCCATCTACTTGCCAGTCTGCCTGAGCGTTTCCTTTCCTCCTGCCCGCAGAAATGCAACGCACATCTCATTGTCAGATCTGAGGTCTCTCTGCTGTATCTGGTTGCCTGCCCCTCTGCGTATTTTTTTCTACGACCTCATTCGCTCTCTTCTTCACGCGCAACCTGACCTGGAGCAATCAACGCACAAACCTTTACCCTATAGATAAATCATGTTGGTACCTCAGTGTCGTAAAAACCAAACACAGATTGCATTCCTACAATTTCTTGGTTATTCTTTGTTCCTTCTATAAGATGAGATTTACAGAGACGCGTTGTCCAAGTAAACATGGAATATTGGGGTTGTATACATGCGAATCCTTTGCTCCAAGGCAATGCAAAGCATAATCATGACTTGCTGTAAAAACATATCAATGTTGTCTTTTTGTTTTTGTTTTTGTTTTCAATTTTTGTTTTTGTTTTCAATGGTATGTTATAAAACTGCTGCTGAACTAAGTGTTGGAAATGGGTACATTTAATAATTTTTTAATCATAAATTCTAATTTTTAAGTCGAAAGGCTTATACCTATTGGAGATGAGCACAATTAATCACCTTTTAATCTAAAATTCTAATTTAATGGCTAATAGTTGAAGATGTTGGCATATTCTTAGTCGTCCTCCCAAATCAATGAATGTGATTTACTCTTCATAACTTGTATTTTTGAATGCATCAGTTAACTTGTTTACTTTTTAACATTTACCTAGGAAGTTGTATGCTGCATTCAGGAAGGATGAATCGCTCCTGAAAAAGAATCTATTGATTCTCTTCCAATTAGTGGATTGGATAGTATCGCAGGTGTGAGGATTTACTTCACGGGTGAGGTCTCTGGTTTAAGTCCAGGATAGCCCAGCTGCGCCAGGGAAAATCGTAGGAAGAAAAAGTAAAAATTTATTCATGTATGCTTCACTTGGTCCATATACGGGGGATATAGCTCAGTTGGTAGAGCTCCGCTCTTGCAATTGGGTCGTTGCGATTACGGGTTGGATGTCTGATCGTCTAGGTGGTAATGATAGTATCTTT
Source organism: Picea engelmannii (assembly GCA_009831015.1). NCBI lineage: Eukaryota > Viridiplantae > Streptophyta > Pinopsida > Pinales > Pinaceae > Picea > Picea engelmannii. Next base: position 398,660 of record ML789987.1, on the reverse strand, counting down.
TACCCAAACCAGTGGCTTACTTTTTCTCAGTAATGGGGA
>ML789987.1:361343-396979 GCA_009831015.1 Picea engelmannii | reverse complement strand
GTTTAAACACATTGACTGTGACTCTTTTCCTATAAGGTATCGTGATATCACATCCACAATTCAATTACTTATGAAGTCTCTCAGCGTAATCCAACTCTTGCATTATAACGTTCTTGCATCTACATGTTACATTTGAGAGCTCAATGTCTTCGTACTGGTTGTCCCTTTTCCAGCATTCAAGTTCATGGAGATCATGGTTGTGTTTTTGGCAACATTGAACTCTGAGAGGTGATCGATGGCATTCTTGGCGTCATATTTGTCTTCGTAAACGACGAAGGATTTTCCATCTATCACTGCACATAACTGCACGAAGTTCGTTTGTGTTTTTTTTATGCCTACTTGTTCATTTGTTTAATGGCCTCACGTCCAAGCTGGTGTTGAAATATATTTGCAAACTGGAGATGAAATTCTTACACCAATAAGAGAACCAGCAATTGAAGTCTGGAAGGTTACAACTTAGGGTTTTGCAATTCATATTTAAAGCTGAGCGTGGCCAAAGCCACTGTATTTCAGAAGTAAGCCACGGTTCGACATTCCTCGTCAGCTCCAGTACCTAGTGAAGAAACCTGGGATCTTGACTTCCTCTGACGAGAGGGCCGCTTAAGCCACTATCTGCTCTACAGCCTTTGACAAAAGGCCACAGAATCATGAACTCTATGGCATATGATGCTATCTGAATGCTCCACAGGAATATCAAAATACCCCATGGACTGTCAAGAATGAAGATCTCATCCATGAACTCGGTTTGCACCTGCCTCATTTATTAAGTTTGCAACCAGTTTCGCTGCAATAAATTCACGTTTGTGTGTCTGCATTCTGTTATATGGTGAAGAATCCATTCTAATGAGGCTTCATGGCATTCTAGACATTTAATACGCTTTGTCTCGTTAGCCTTCTCTAGCAAGTTCACTGTGCTATAGCTTGACATCGTGGAGGTTATGAGTCTGCCAAGTATGAGAGATCGATGCCATTACTTGATCACTTTCATTGAATGCTTGTTTCGAGATCTCTCTCTTCAACGAGAGGTTGTTCATGGTATCAAGGCCGATTTCACGATGGTTTAACTCGGACAAATATTGCCATTTCTACATAGTGAGATTGAAGATCATTACTATGACATTCTTTGTCTTTGTGAATGGGAGATAGTTCTTTTTCCCCTTTACTCTGCTTCGCTTCACTACCTCCTCATTGTCTATCCTCATAACTCTGCTTCGCTTCACCACCTCCTCATTGTCTATCCTCATAGAGACCGACAAAAGACTCAAAGCAGTGAAGACACTTTCACCAGAATCAAGGCTACTTCATAACAGTTTTGTGGGTGAGTCTTCAACTTTACCCAATGCAGTTGTGGGAACTCCTCAGTTCTTAACCTTGCAAGAACCTTGGAAATCTAAGTACTTGTGAAGAATCTTCTGCTATTTTGGTTGGTGATATCCATTGGCTGGTTTGTTTCAAGTTTCCTATTAAACTGGTGCAATTTTGTTAGAAGCCGACACCCTTCATTTGTTGAGTCTGCATAGTTGAGTTTGCATTGTAAAGTTAGGGTGGAGTTGCAAGAAACCTTGTGAGGTGTGAGCTATGGCTCGAGTTGAGGAACTGTTAGAGTTACTGAACACTCTAATCCTCTCCTTGGTGGACAATAAAGTCACCATTTACAAAACCACTTTGCAGTCTGTACTTGCAAGTTTCACAAGCGAAAGGAGCATTACTTCAAAATTAGAATCGACTTCATATTGCACTTGAGCTAAAGAATCTTCAACAACATTCTGAACTAGTCCTTGTTCAGAACCCTATATTCGAAGATGATGAAGAACAACTTCCTTTTTCTAAGACAATCATCAAACATTGGGAAGAAATAAAGCACAACAAGCACATGCCATGTATTGGATATGAAAAGGATGTCACATTTCATATTCTGGATTATACCAAGCCGATCCAATTCCAAAGTGTTGGACTCCTTCAAGAAAGTTCATATTCACCTGCTCCAGTTCAAGATCAAATTCAAACATGCCAACATTATCAGCGAGTTAGCCACATTGAAGATCAATGCTTCGATCTTCATCCCTGTGTGCATTGTGGAAAGCACAATCATCCTTCAGATATGTGTTTCAAACACAAGACAATTGCAAGAGTAAAGAACCATTATGTGTGGATGGTTTCTTGGCGATGGTATTCAATAGTCAAGAAGATATGTCAATCATATCGATGAACTCACTCTCAAGTATTGACACATCTTGCACTGGAAAAATTTTGGACTTCTCACCTTGTCTGTGACAGGGGGAACAACATCAACCATTGATAGTCAAGCTTCATGTTTCGAAGCCCTATAAGTTGAGTAGTGAAAAGCAAGTGTGATTGGTTTGTGTTTTTCCTTTAACCACCACTTAGTAGAATACTTACAACTTCTACTAGACAATTGTTTATGGTTTCCCTTAAACCTCCACTTGGTAGAAGAAACTATCTTCTTCTACATCACATTTTATGGTCATCTTTAAACCAGTATTGAGAGCGCTTCCAATTAGCATAAGACACCAGCTTCCAACTTCTAACTAACTTAGGAAATGTTCCGGGAACCATTGAGCCTATAGCAAGGTTCTATAGTTTGTGGTCATACTTAAACCACCAGATTGGTTTTTGGTCGTCCTTAAACCACCATCATCATTTGGTTTGTGGTCATCCAAAAACCACTAGAATCAGAGAGCACATTCAACCATGAGCAGTTGCACACTTCTAGATTTCAATTGCCCACTTTTAGATATCAGTTGCCCACTTTCAGATATCATCTCTCACCTTGGACTCACATACACCCCTTCGGATTAAGGGGGAGAATGTTGGGAATGCAATTCGTTAGGGTTACTTGATTGGAGGAATATGAAGCGAATTGTCTTGGGAGTTCAAGAGATGTCTTGGAATTTGAATTAAGCGTCAACATCAGTGTATATAAACATGTATCATATCATTAATAAAATGTGCTTCACACCTTATCCTATTTCGTGTTTCCAACACAAAGGAACATGATAGAGGAGATATGCATTCCTACTGATGCAGCCTAACATAGATTTTAACTGGTTATAGAGGCTATCCAATTCCCTTGGAGAATAATCACACTTTGGAATATTGATTGTGTTTTGTAGAGGTGTGGGTTTTCTCCCTCTTGTTGGTTTTGATAAAATGATTATGCTAAGAATTTGTGTTGATAGTTATTTATTTTATAGAGAGAAAGCCAAGTGTTTGAAATAATGTTTGAATGAGAATAAACCTTGAACTTATTCACCATAGGTTAAGCATATCCATAGTTATGTAGTAGGAATTGGAATTGCATTTGAAGTTGTTGCACGAACTAGACTTGTGGACATCATAAAGACAAGTTTTATGATATATGATTTTAGGATTTAGATTGTAGGATTTTTTTTAGGGTTTCTAGGTTTTTAGCATTTCATTTGTAGGTGAAAGTTTCTTTACTCCTTTGGAGTATTGATTGGTCAATATTTTCTTTACTCCAGTAATTTTCTTTCCTTGCTAAATCTATTTCTAACATAGGAAGGTATTAAACCAATTTTACATTTCAAAATCATATTGAAATCCAAATTCAAGTTCAATTATTCATCATGATATTTTTTTAGATTTTTAATTTTAATGGACCCCAAATCTCTAGTATGTTATGCCACCAAATCCAAGGTTAAAGAAAATAAAATTCTTAAGTGAAGAGACTTCATTTTCTACTTTTACATTACTTTGTAAGAGATTATATCACTTTGGCTAAACAAGCCCATATATTTTAGGTAATATTTCCTTCACAAGGGATTCACTTATCGACCAATATCCTATCACCTCCATTCATAAAGGGGCTTTAAAATTACGAAAAACGAACTCAATATATTGTTTCATATTAAAGGGGGATATATTTTTTTAATTGAAGTATGGATATAGGTATTTGTGTGGGGGGTATTATATGAATCGGTGGGTTTTTTCTTGACAAGAAACATGATTCCTATTCATAGGAAACATCAATGGAACTATACTAAATAGACGATCAGATCTAGCTAAGAAATCGATTTGGGATAAATAGATTAGATCTACATGAAAAAATAGTTTGTGATAGATAAATAAAACCTAGCATCATTCGAGTCACATAGATTTGAAAGGATTTGAACTATGTTGAAGGTAGTAATTGATAGTGCAGCACTACCCAATCCATGGATAAGAGGGTTTGATATAGTACAAGGTTCCAATACCTCTATGGTGGAATTTATTGTTTCACCCTCTACTGCTACTAGTTCACATCTACTGAATGGTAGCTCTATCATCACTTCCATCCAAATGCATGCCTAATGAAGGAATTCTATATGAAAAATAAATTAATGAAGGCCCATGTCTTAATGCAGAATAGAAAATGGATCAGGATTAGTAATTTATCAATATAAAGATGTGTAAATTTCCCTTCTCCACCCTCTCAGATTTGTAGTACCATTGCCTATTTGTCAGGATGGTCATCTCATGACACATATGGAAGTAAATATTCTCAATGTTGTTGTAGCATGGAATTTCCCTAGCCATATGGCCATGGACCCTCTTGTCCATTATTGGAGCATGAATTTTTGGACTAGTTTTGGATTGCACATAGGGTGCGCAAAAGGAAGTTAGCGTATTTTCAGGAGTAGTGTGCGCGAAAGAAGGAAGTTAGTTAGGCATTTTTGGTCCTTTGTAATGGGCTAATCCCTAATGTAAATTTATAAATATGTAAGGGTTTTGGGGTAGAAAGTAGTAAGGTACATGCATAAGTGAGTTGAGCAAGAGTAAGTAAGTTTGTATCTGAAGTTGAGTATGAGTTGAGAGCTAAGTGTGCACTCTATGCACGAACGACTAGGGCATTTTGGGGTATAACTAAGTTATCATGTATGAGCACAGTGCGCACCTTTTGTAAGAAGATGATTCAGAATGATAATATAAGAAGTCAGCCATTATGGATGTATCCCATCTTGGGTGAACCACGTTAAATATGGTGTCTTTTTGTTATGTTGTGATGTGTTTGTTTATTGTTCGATTTATTATGCGCACATAATGAATGTTTCATCAATATAAGTATGTTATATGTTTTGATGATTATGCACACACAATATAAGGTATAATGAATGAATGTTAAGTATAATGGTAAGAATGAATGCCTCACATCCATTCATGACAGCAGAAACCTGGTTCATGTGGTCCCCATAGATACCTTGGGTGAGACTTCACCTGCTTGCGGGTGATTCCGAAAGGTTTGGTATCTTAGGGTTTTGTTGGTGAATTAATGTTGAACCCCAAGTTTTCCCACTGTGCACCAACAAATGGTTCTATTGTCGGGACCGGGATCTGCGACTGAGGGGAATGTGGAGGCCAACTAAGGAATAGATTGGACAATGGTCAGAGGTGAAAGAGAACGATTTTTCCAGAAGCCAAAATAAGAACCTGTGGATCAACTCGGAGAAATGGTTACAGAGGTATGTGTTTACCTATTTGCATGAGATTTTATTTGTTGATTTCCTGAATGTTTTTTTGGATACAGAGATTAGTAGAACCGAATGAAACATTTCACACTTTGGTTCTAAGGAGTTGGACCCATGAGTTGATTCAAGAAGTTAACACTATAAGTAATAAGATCTTGTGTGAAGTTGAGTTTTGGTTGGATAGTGTATTAGGAGGTTATATTACTGAGCTTTCTATAGATTGTACTTAGTCATATAGTATCATTGAAAGAAAGTTCTTTAAGGTTCTGCATGGAAGATACTTGAATTCATTGTCTACTTGGATCAAGATGTTGCTTTGAGATAAGGGGGTTATGAATATGGAATCATATTTCCCTAGTAACTAAGTGCTTTCGCACACATAGGGGGGACTGGGGGATGACCAGAGGATGGTTTGAGTGTATGAGAAGGATGTAGGGAAGAATGAATAAAGAACGGATGGGATGAGGATGTCAAGAGAATAAGAATGTGTGATGGAAAAAGAGATTGGAGTATTGTGTAGTGGAAAAATATTTCGGTACAGTAGGAAGAGGATTGTGGATGATAGAGAAGAGCAGGAAAATGAGTTCAAGGAAAGATACACTGGTCTAATACTCCAAATCGTAGAAATACTATGCATGGAAGGAAAAATAAATAAACTCATTCCAATAGAAGAAGTTCTATAACATCGCACTCAGGTTAGACTCTACGTCGAACCCACAACCTCGTGTGCATATCCAAGTACTGATTTAAGATCTAAAAAAATTTCAATTGTAGTTAGTGAAGGTAGTAAAGATATCAGTAAAGGTATTCATAGTAGTGGAAGTAGCATGACCACCCAGATTCAGGTAGTATCACCGAGGAGGAATATTGCATAAAATATGATGGTAGAAGTAGATCCCACTTTAAGAATGCTTGTGTTCCATGGAGTAGGTTCAAAAAATATAGAATAGAATTTGTTTGTTTGTGAAGCAATTTGGATGGTGAAGAACATCCAAGATGATGATGCAAAGATTGTGCAGTTGGTGACGACATTTAGATAGTGCACACTTTTTTGGTTTATGAAATATCAGTCCACTGCACCTATGGGACAAGCTAGGACATTAGAGGGCATAAGGAAAGCCTTGTTGAAAGAGTTACATAAGTCAAATTCTGAGTCGTGGTGCATTACAAAACTAAAAGAGATCAAGCAGTTGGTGAATAAATTAGTATGGGATTTGGTTCAAAGATTCAAGATATTGATAGATCGATTGAAATTCCAGATTCAAGATGAGCAACATAGGGAATTGTTCATTTTAGGATCATTGCCACATAAACGATGCCCTTTGATGGAGTAGAATATTATGACATAGTCAAAATAACTAGAAATTGCTATGAAGTTGGAAGCATCCATTGTAGGAGACAATGGAACAAGGATGGATCAGGTTCATTCATAGTTAGTAGAACTGACTATTCAATTGCAGGATCTTGCTAAAGGGGAGGAAAATCATGAAGAAGTATGGTGTGTTACATGCAAGACAAAAGGTCATCATAAGAACGAGTGTCCATATTTTTAGCACTATTTGGCTACAAGATCTCTAAATCCCTTAGCCACAGAAGGAGGGGTATGGTGCGAGATATGTAAAACAATGGGTCATCATTTAATTGTTTGTCCATTGATGCAGAAGTATCAGAGCACTGGGAGAAATATATATTGTAATTTTTGTAAGTCTGTGGGACATGATGAGAAGGATTTTCATGCACTAGATCTAATGAGAGAGTGCATTGTGGATGCATAAAGAGTCCAAGGGGAAGAAGGAACAAAAGGAGGAGTGTCATAGTATAACACCCCAAGAGGTTATAATCAAGGAGGAAGAGGAGGATTCGACAGAGGAAGAGGACCAATTATATGTTATAATTGTAATCAACCTAGCAATTAGTGCGAGATTGTCTTAATCCCTTCATGACATGTACATATTGTAGACAGTTGGACCATACGACAGAATATTTCTCGCAATTGATTGCGAATTGGTAGGAGAAAAGGAACCAGAATGTGCAGATGATAGTAGTAGAAGAGCACAATGATCAACCTAGGATAGCAGTAGTTACTCATAGAGGAGAAAGAACAGGAGTTGATGTGACAAATCAAGGAATTCACTAGTGGGTAAGGATGTAGCTAGCATCAATGATGAAACCATAAGGTTTAGAACATAGGTGGTGGCATGTAAATTACTGAGAAAATTTTGCAAGGATCAGGTACCAATGGGAGCCATAGAAAGATCAGAGAAGTGTGTCACAAGAGTAATGATGAACTCATCAAAATTTCTGGTAAAACAATTTTTGATGGACTACAGGGAGGCACAAGAGAAGGGAAAAAAGTTACATTTCGTGTGGTTGTTAATTTTTATTGTATTGACAGCTTGGAGGGAGCCAAAAGAGATGCATTTCATAGAAGGAATTTTGAAACCATTCTTGGCAGCAAGATATATGTCTTTATGGCATATTCCGCATAAGAACATATAGCTAGACAATAATATAACATTTTATATATACAAAGAGATTATTCGATAATGCATCGAGGATGTGTTGCACATTTGACCGCAGTTAGTGGAAGCATATAAATATACTGCATGCTTTAAGGCAGGGGCACATCATATGTATGTGCAGGAAAAAGGATATATGTATCAACAATGGCTACCAACGTGCTACAGGCTGACAAAGAAAGACATTGTCCATATGGTAAATGACTGACATGAAGACTGGAGAACTCCAATGATGGAAACAATGTGACATGAGACACAACCAGAGAAGGAGGTAGAACCAGAGAAGGAGACAGAACCAAAGAAGGATTGGGAATAAGTAGAAGAGGAACAAGGAGACAAAGAAAATGGTGAAGGTGACGTTCATGAAATTCTATCGCCAGTTGGAGAAAAGAGGAAGGAACATCCGAAGGAACAATCAACGCCCAAGTGTAAGAAGAGAAAGGAAACAAAGGAAACGACTATTCAAGAGTTAACATAGGATGACTTAGACAAAATTGGTGATCAAGTCAAGGAAGTCACAGAAGAATCATTTCTGCAAGATGCACAGAAACAGGAGGATATGGAAAAGAATGTGCAAGCACAGATTGCCAAACTGCGCCAGATTCTAGGGGAAGCTAGGATATCACTAGTCACAATGGGCAAAGAAGAACATAATGAGAGTAAAACAAAGACCATAGGATCACAACCACCTTCAACATCAAGAGAGTGTAGAGTAATGAATTTATCGGCAGGAGAATTACAGTTCCCAACGATAGAGATGAAAGAACGCACACATGCATTAAGTCACATTGACTTAGTGTTGTCACAACTTCCAACAGAGGCTTTACACAGTTTGAAATCATGTGTAACACGTGAAATTCAATTGTGTGCAGATTCTATGTCCATGGAGTTAGATAAAGTGGTTGCAGATAATGAATTCTTACAAAGAGAGTACAACAAGCTTATGATGGAGCAGGACAAGGCTGAACAAAGAGCAGGAAGGTTGAAAAACGTAGTGCAGTAAGTGTACAAAAATTTTATAGAGATACCAATGGAAGTAGATACTCCATTAGAAGAATAAGTAGTGAAGATCAATGAATCCATTCAGGGCTTCCACGGTAATATTGTTGATCTAGAAGTGAGCACAACACCAGACACTCTGCTAGAAGAAAGAGAGCAGAGGGAGAAGATAGTTATGACGATTGTGGAAATAATTAAGACTTTGAATGAAGAGGTTGCGAAGTTGTATGAAGAAAGCACACAAGTATGGACATAATTTCTAGAGAAGACATAGATAAAGGTGTTGGAACAAAGGCTACAAATTATTCAAGAGAAGGCACAAAATATTAAAGATATGATGAACACTCTACCACCTCCAGAAAGGATGAATGCACTTATTGAAAACATATAGTTGAGCGAAGAGACCAATCAAATCAGAGCAGAACAACAAAATCTTGCACAGAGTATTGAGCCATTATAAGAGGAAGACTTCGGAGTAACAAAACTTGCAACAACACAAGGGAAAGTAAAGTAAGTAGTACAAGAAATCAAAGAGAAGTTGAAGACTCCCATCAACACACAGACTCCAGAAGAGATATTGGCACGGCAAGAAATAGAAAAGGAAAAGATCACTACAGCAAAGGAGATATTTGAAAATCTTGTTGCGACACTGAAGGGTGCGCAATAGCAAATCTAGGTGGCTTGGGACGAGCCATAGATGAGTGTTGAAGGCCTGTTGGAGCAGGTATTTTGGGACCAGTTTTGGATTGTGCGCAACATGCACAAAAGGCAGTTAGTGCATTTTCAGGAGCAGCACGTGCGAAAGAAGGAAGTTATTTAAGATTTTTTGGTCCTTTATATCGGGCTAAGCCCTAATGTAAATGTACAAATATGTAAGGTTTTTTGGGTAGAATGTAGTAATATATGCATAAGTGAGTTGAGAAAGAGTAAGTAAGTTCATATATGAAGTTGAGTATGAGTTGAGAGCTAAGTGTGCACTATATGTCCAAACGGTTAGGGCATTTTGGGGTATAAGTGAGTTATCATGTATGAGCGCATTGCACACCTTTTATAAGAAGATGATTCAGAATGATAATATAAGAAGCCAATCATTATAGACGTAGCCCATATTGGGTGAACCATGTTAAATATGGTGTCTATGTGTTATGTTGTGATGTGTTTGTTTACTGTTTGGTTTATTACGCACATATAATGATTGTTTGGTCAATATAAGCATGTTATCTATTTTGATAATTCTGCGCACACAATATAAGATATAATGAATGAATGTTAAGTAGAATGGCAAGAATGAATGCCTCACATCCCTTCATGACTGTGGAAACCTGGTTCCTGCAGTCCCCATAGATACCTTGGGTGAGACTTCACGTACTTGCGGGTAATGCCGAAAGGGATGGTATCTTAAGGTTTTGTTGGTGAATTAATGTGTTGAACCCCAGGTCTACCCATTGCACGCCAACATCCATTGTAAGATATTTTACTTCAACATGTAAGAAAAAATCAACTTTGTACTAAATATTAAGCTACAAAGTCTAATTGACTCTTTTCAACAACAAATTGTAGGTATGTGGAAAAATTGTATAGTGAAATTGAGGATTAACTAGCATATGTTATGTTTTAAAAGTATACCTTAAATTTTTCTAGCACCAACTAAGATCATGATATTTCTAGTTTTATTCTAGTGAAGCTCATCCCACGAGATCATATTCCCCTCTTACAACATGATAGCCTTTTTTTTGTTTTGAAAAAAATGTTCTTATATTAATATATGAAAAAACATAATACAATGATAGAGTATAAGGAAGAAAAGACTCATTCCTACCCAAATGATAGTAGGTATGCCCCTAGGTTGAATTGACCACTAGGATCACAATCTCCCACATCTCTCCTAATGAGAGTTCCTTCGAGTCTAAATGATAGGAAAACATGAACATGTTATTGGGTAGATCACTCACCTAAATATTACTGCAAATACAATATTTATAGATAGATAGATAGATGATTCTTACTTAAAATATCCACAAGATCAAATATCTAAATGATGAAGAGTTATGACTTGAGGGGGATCGTCTTTCTAGGTATAAAAATATATATCCATGTACACATTCCCCTTCTCAATGAATGCATGACCATGTATTAGAGTGAAGAGATGTGTGAAAGTAGTAAAACACCAAACTCTTGAACCCAAGGATATCTTACTATTGTGGCATATCCCAACATTGGGATGTAATTAGAGCACTTGTCTGCTTATTTTTGGGTTGTAAATTTGTTATTTTTAGGCTTGTAAGGGTTATGTCCTATCTTTGTACTAGGGGTATAAATAAATAAAAAGATATTAAAATTACACAAAAAAAATGGATACATAAGATATTTAGTAAAAATAGGGGGGATTTTTAATTGGAAATATGTATTGGGAGGGGGGCTCAAAAAAATGATTTGGAGAGGTATTTTTCAACATTTAGTGAAATTAGGGGTATTCTATAACATCTTATTAATGAACATGTTATGTCATGCATTCATTCAATGAAACTCGTGTGATTTCCTTATAATGAATAGTGACAAACATTACAATTACAATTTTACAAAACTTTATATTATTGTTTTTCTTTATATAAGTGTTCATGGTCATATAAGTACTACAACTAGCACATAACCAATTAACTCCTAGTCTAATATGCATCTAATGATCTAAATTTAGATGGGTTTATGTTAATGTATAAATTTATTCTATTTAAATTGATAGATCACCCCACCTAAATTGTATAATATATTTCACTTCAATTAGACAACATATTTACACCACGTTAAATTTATGACATAATGAGTGTCTATGATTATGTGATGTATACATGTATACATAAACTCTATGAATGATAGTAAGTAAAAAAAATTATATATTAATATAATTTTGAACCAATTTTCACTTGAACAAAAAAAAACTCATTATATCATAAAGACAAAAACTATTTTTCATGTATTGTAAATATGACCTATATGAAGAATGTAGAGACCATGTAACATGCTTAGACTAACTAAATTAAAAACATTAAAATAATCAAATACAAAATCAGTGTTTATTTGTTCTTGTTATTGCAACACTTAAGTATAAGATTAAAAACATTGAAATAAAATTGATATTATGAGGTATATCAATTAGTATCACTTCCCTAGCCTTCACCCTTGCATATATATTATGATGTTTAATTTCGATGGCCTGCAACTTTATTTGCACTATGTTTGATATGATATAAAGATATTTTTATAATGGCCTGCAACTTTTTTTCCACTATGTTTGATATGATATAAAGATATTTTATAAATAAATATGAAATATATTTAAATTTTTTGAGTTTGTCTCCAATGTCACATTGGATTTTATTTCTCCACTTTAATATTTAATATTCAGATAATCATTTTTTAATTCCTCTTAAATTCAAGGTTCTTGAAAAAAATTGATATTGTCATTCCTAATCCCGGAAAGACTTACTTCTGCCTCTGCTTCTTATTGAAAAATCATCCTTACCCTATAGAACGCAAGTGTCTTCTTGAAGCTCCATTAAATTTATAAAACTGGTTTCCATGTGATTTATCAACATCTTATATGGATGAGGCAACATACAAGAGATATGATCAATAATAATTATTACAAGATCTTAATGTTGGTGATGGTTTATCTTTAAATTATTATTTGAGCATTTATGGTTTATCTTTAAATTATTATTTGAGCATTTATGGTTTATCTTTAAATTATTATTTGAGCATATATATATATATATATATATATATATATATATATATATATATATATATATATATATATATATATNTCATGTCAAGTTGAAATATATAAATAAATATATATATTTCAACTTGACATGAATATATATATATAATTCAAATACTTTTTATGTTGATCTATTAAGCATGGTAAATCTAAAGGTTGAAACATATCTTCGATGCGAGAAAGTAAAAAGTTCAAACATATCTATATGCTTATTAGGCAACCAATTATTGTTCATGGTATTGGAGGTTCCTAGATACCTATTGATTTTTTTTATATCAATTTATTAGCCTTCTTAATAGCTTTAAGGTCATCGGAATTTGGGAGTCCAATGTAATAAATATAGTTGTTTCATAATATAGTTAAATTATTATGAATGAATTGATAAAAAAAAGTTTGTACAAAAATTCTTCTTAGAAGTGGAAAAATTTCCATAAAAGATTTGTTTTTTATACATTTTCAAAAAACTTTCTAATTGATTTTAATTTTTTTTTTCAAACTATCTTGCAAAACATAAATCTAATTTAATTTACTAAAACTTCTAAAATAGGGTATACACTTTTTTTTTTTCAAACTATTTTGCAAAACATAAATCTAATTTAATTTACTAAAACTTCTAAGATAGGGTAGACACCCCTAAATATATTTTCCTAATATATTTCCCTGCATAATAAAGATTTTGCTTGATGTATTGAGGTAATTAATAACACTTGGAATCATTTATAAAATTTCATGGTGAAAAGTGTGGTTCACATGATAGAGTTGGCTCAAGATTTATAATACCTTAATTAAACCTTAATTTAAAGTAAGTTGAGGCTATTGAGGATTACAACCTTAAAAGGGATTTTTTAAGTTTTTATCTCCAAACAGAAATATAGTTTTTATTTTTCTTCTTTTATATATATGAAAGGATGAGGCTGGTGGAGATAATGAATATCTTGAAGTTGATCAAGGAATTATGGGTTTTTATAGTGATGAATTTACAACCCAAAGTCATTTGCACAAATTGATCAATTTTACTACTAGTCTTAGAGGAAAATAAATCCAAGGAACTGCTCCAATGGTGTTAAGTATTAGACAATAATTGTAAAGAAAAGAGTTTGGTCATCGACCAATGGGAGAGATGACTCCATGTCTCATTTTGGGAGAAATACCACTTATTATTCGGGGAAACCTACTATTCATAATTCCCCCAAGGAAGACACTAGAGGCATTAGTAGTGATAGTGATGGTGGAGACAACCAAAACTTTCCTCAAGTCAATATGGAGAGACAGTATGTTGTCCCTAAGAGGAAGTGGCCACCTAAAAATGATCTTGCATCTCAACCTGAGATGGTTGAAGTCATGGATGATATCATGGAGATTGAATTTGATATGATACCCGCTTGGGTCGCTACATAATAGGGAAGCAATACTTTGGTTGAAGGAACGACTCTCCCATCATAAATTCTAGCCTTTGAAGAAAACTCGATCACATTGTACCATGCCAAGTTTGATCCATAGGCTAAGAAATTGTATATTGGGAGTGTAAGGGTAAAAGGGAAGAATCTCTTAGAGAATAAGTATACCTCATTGGAAATTAAGGAATTTGGAATGGGAAGATGCCTTTGGACATATGACATTATTGGTGGAATGTTGAGGCACTATATTCAAGAGAAAGTAGATGAGAGCACCAAGTTGAAAATGAGGATCACTAAATTGGAATCTACATTGATAGCTAGGCCATTATTTACATAATTTTTAGCCATGAGAACCCATAAAGAATAACCAAAGAATAATGGAGAGGTGATTTCTATAAAAAATAATTCATAAGGATTCTTGCGGGGAGTAAAAGAGACAAAAACCACCAACATTGAAGAAAGGGTGAATTTATAATGGATCTTTCGAAGCTAGTAAGTCAATCATTTGTTCTCACCACCAAGATTATTTCTTTGAGTGGTACTCTAGAACAATTTCTACAAGATGATCAAGAATTTTGTAAGAGTTGCGTCAAGAATTTCATCAAAACCCTAACAAACATGAATGAGACAAAAGGAAGAAGGAAAATCTCCCTTCAAATGCGACACTTAGAAAGATTAAAGCTAGGTGGTGTAATACCCCTAGGCCGAACCTTAATTGTACATATAAATATGAATGAACATATAGGCTAGTGAGCCAAGATGTTTTGGGTCAGGGTGCATGTGTAGTTATTAAGTTGGGGGCCATATGCTAAATGGCCAAGGAGCCATCATTGTAATATGTAATCGCATGCAAATATTAATGAAAACACATCACTTCTGCAGACCAACCATGTAAAAGAGTATGGGGGGATAAACTCCACTAGGTAGCGAAAGGGGGATAAGAGTTTAGAAAAAGGGGGCTAAGCTAGGGGGGCTTAATCCCAAAGGAATACTATATTAATATTCATTAAAGGAAAATGCATGGATATTTATTGTATCCTAATTTCTAAGGAGGGGAGATAAATGAGGGTCAAGTGGGCCCAAGGTAATTCTCAACATGACGAGTGTCAAGTCAAGAACATGCATACATATAGTTGGAATTAATTCATTTCGGGGAGGCTATCACGATCATTTCTTCACTCACGCAGTTGGGATTCATACCGGGCGGTACTATACTATAACCAAAATTTTTACCTGGACATGGTTAGTTCAGGAGATGGATTGAAGAAGTGGATTGCCAGGCCCATAGGATTGAAGAGGTGAGGTGTCAGGCCTGTGAGAATTATCTCCAGGTGAGAGAATTGTTGGGAATTGATATCCCAAGGTGTCAAACTGCAGATAGAGGCTCAGAGACTTCCTATTCGGCCTGTTGTTGAAGCCCCGAAAGGGAAGTGTAGCAGCCGAGGGACTGTCGAGTAGAGAAGGCGCACACTTCCTGGGGTGGGACATGCATGTGGGGAATGAGGGTTTGTAGGTTGTTAGTTTGATTTGGCACCTGAGTCGAAGATTGTGTTGTTCAGGAGACCTCAATCCAAGTTAGATTCCCCTACCTATGTGGATTTTGAGCTCCAACTCAGGGGTGAGTGTTCTTGACATTTCATTAGCAGCGTGTCTAAGGCTGGGAGGAGCATGGAAGTTATGCATGTAGTTGGTGTTATTTTATAAAGATAAGTATCAATTTGTGTTAAATTCTTGTGTTGTGCTTTATTTATGTAATTAATATCATGGTTTTCTCATGTGTGAGTTGCATGTACTTTTATGTTATTATTGGGTATAAATTTGTGCGATTGTAGAGCATTTTATGAATTAAATCGGTATTAGAGAGAGAAAATTATGAGTGGTATGACCCAACAGGTAGTTGGGAATGCTACAATATGGTATCAAAGATGTTCAAGAGATACGTTTTGTGTGACGTTCCCAGCCTAGGTGGCTGGGTACGTTATTTTTGCTTGACGTGGCCCAGCCTAGGTGGCTGGGTATGCTACAAAGTGGTATCAGAACCCAATTTTCAACACTGAGCCTAGATGGGCCAATTAGTGGAACACGAAAGTGAAATTTACAGACTATGTAGGTACATGTTGGACGATATTACAGTTGGCAGGGATGTGGAGCCATGTGGCATACCAACTGCCAATCCCACGAAACTATGATAAGATCTTGGAAATTTGTTTAAGAGTTGGCCCCACGAGACCACGATAAGAAGACGGAAAAATTACTAAGTGTTGGGATTTCTTGGACAGACTTACACAATACTATGAGTCCACGAGTCCGCAAAGATGGAAAAATGACTAAGTGTTTGGATTTCTCAGATAGACTTATGTAAGTTTATGAGTCGACAAGTCCGCGAGTCTGCAAAGATGGAAAAATGACTAAGTGTTGAGATTTCCTAGATAGACTTACACAATATTATGAGTCTGCAAGTTCGCGAGTTCATAAATACGGAAAAATGACTAAGTGTTGGGATTTCTCGGACAGACTTACAAGAGGCTATGAGTCCGCGAGTCCCCAAGTACGCAATTCCGCGAGTCCGCAAAGATGGAAAAATGAATAAGTGTTCGGATTTCTTGGACAGACTTATACAAGATTATGAGTCTGCAAGTCCACAATTCCACAAAGATGGAAAATGACTAAGTGTTGAGATTTTCAGACAGACTTACACAATATTATGATTCCACAAGTCTGCAAAGATAGAAAAATGACTAAGTATTTGGATTTCCATGACAAACTTACACAAGATTATGAGTCTGTGAGTCTGTGAGTCTGTAAGACAGAAAAATGGCTAAGTGTTGGGACTTCTTGGACGGACTTGTGAAAACAAGGATACAAGATTATGAGTCTGCAAGTTTGCGAGTCCACGAAGATGGAAAAATGGCTAAGTGTTGATGGCAGGTTCATGGAAGGGTCTTGGAATGAAGATTCTAAATAACCACCTAGGAAATTGATCCGGGTAGTTAATTTCACAAGGAATCAGAATAAAGGATTCAGATGCATTATTGGAACAAAATTGTGCATAATTTTCATGAATATGTTAAATTATTTATTCTAACAAATCTTGTTGCATGCACATTTTTGCAAAATTAACAAAATTTATATCAAAACAGGATCAACATAAAGATCAACAAAAATGGAAGATACATAGAGGACTTACAACAATGAAGAAGAAGTTAGGGGGTTGTATGTCAGTTTTGAGTAATGAAGGTACAGATGCAAATTAACAGGGAGTAGGAAAGGAGGAAAGCATGAACTTAGTAGAAACCATAAAAAGTCTGCAAAAGGATGTCCATAGTTATAAAGTTGATAATGATAGGCTTATGAGAGCCAAGGAGCAGCAAGAAGGATTTAACATAAAGTTAATGTAGAGCTTGGACAGAATAGAGAAGAAGATGGATAAGGACATCAAGTCAGAAAAATCTGTGGGTCACAGATCTCATGATGAGAGGAGAAGAACAAGAAGTCTCGTAAGACATCACCAGAACAAGAACAAGAAAGTCTCGGAAGACATTTTGTAGCAGTTGCTTACTACGTGTGACATATTTTTTAATATATGTAAAATAATTTTTAATAGCATTGATGCAATTAAGGAAATAGATGGTCCTACAAGTTTTCATCAATATAGCACCCTTACCAAAGAAGAATATGATTTATAGTCAATCACTTTCAAGACCATATTGGTTAAATAGTTTGATGGAATCACCACCTTGAGAATAGAGATAAGGTAATGGTTAAACAACCAAGTGCTCAAATTTTTCAAAATTGACTCAGTTGTGTAGGAGAAATGCATAGAATTGAGTGAGGTCCAAAATGAAATACTTTCTTTGAAAGTAAAACAAGAGGTCATGATTGGTCCCATCAATGTGGTGGGATTAATTTGTGCAGGTGCAACACATTGATGAGAAGAAGGTTACTTGGAGGGAATTCAAGAGGTATTTTCAAAAGAAATACTTGAATAAGAGATACTATGACAAGAAAATGAAGGAGTTCTTTGAACTCAAGCTTGGGAGTATGACCATAGATGAATATGAAAGGAGGTTTTTAGAGTTGTTGAAATATTTTTCTTTCATCAAGGATGAGAAAGTTAAGATTCATAGGTATTTGAGTGGGATGTCATCATCTATCAGTGATAAGATATAGTATGATGAACCCAAGACACTAGAGGAAACTAAAAGAAGGGATAAATTCCTTTATGATCAACTTAAAGGAAGAGAAACTTACCAAAAATATTGGGAAGACAAGAAGAACAACAACATGGAACAGAGGAAGAAGGGAACTAAGCCACCATTCTTCAGAAATAATTCCTAGGGATAGCTAACTTATAAAGAATCCAGAATGACCGAGACATTGGGGAAAATACCAAGGTATCCACCCTTTCATTGTTGGGGTTATGGGGGAGATCATATGTATTGATATTTCCCTCATAGAGGTGAAAAAGTGAGGATTGTTCACAATGTACAACAAGCTAGTATAGTGGAGGAAATGGGAAAAAATGTACCTAGGATCTACGTAGCATTGGATAACAAGCAAGATGAATTTCACTCACATATGATTGAAGTGGAAGGTATGATAAACAACCAAACCATTGTTATTTCAATTGATTCAAGAGCTAGTCACAGTTCTCTAGATCCTAAGTAGTTGGTGGAGAGATTTCAATTGCCAAGAAGCAATCTTGTAAAACCTTGGATGGTGCAGCTAGCTACAGGAGCTAAAAGAAAAATTAATGAGATGGTTAATGAATGTCCAATGGACATGAATGGACTGAACATGAGGGCATATTTGAACATCATACCTTTAGATTCCTATGATTGCCTAATTGGTATGATTGGTTGGACCAACATCATGTTGTCCTAGACTGTTATAATAAGACATTTACTTGCTTGGATGAGGTAGGGAACTTCGGGATAGTACAAGTAATTCCCAAGGCAGTAATTGTGACAAGTTTCAGCCTTGCAACTAAAGAAAAGTTACAGGAATGGGTGTCAAATATTTTTATCACATATGGAAGAGACACCTAAAGATAAGGTGTCAAATATTGGAGATTATGTAGTCCTAAAAGAGTTTGAAGATGTATTTAAAGAAATAACAAGATTTCCACCCAAGAGAGATATCGACTTCTCCATCAATATAATGCCTGGAGAAACTCCAGTATCTAAGACTCCTTATAGGATGAGAACACCATAGTTGAAGTAATTGCAAATGAAACTAGAAGAGCTTCTGAAGAAGGGGTATATACGCCCAAGTGTGTCACCTTGGGGTTCCCTAGTATTATTTTTGAAGAAAAGGGATGGAACACTTAGAATTTGCATTGACTTTAGGCAGTTGAACAAGGTAAATATGAAGAACAAGTACCCTTTTCCAAGGATAGATGACCTCTTTGATCAGATCAAAGATAAAAAAATATTCTCCAAGACTGATTTCATATCAGGCTATCATCAAGTAAGAATTAGAAAAGAATACATCAACAAGACTTCCGTCATAACAAGGTATGGATATTATGAGTTCACAGTGGTACCATTTGGTTTATCAAATGCACCAATTGTATTCATGTGTTTAATGAATGGAATTTTGAGGGATTACTTAGATAAGTTTGTCATTGTCTTTTTGGATGACATTCTTATATATTCTAAGTATGAAGAAGAGCATGCGAAACACTTAAGAATGGTTTACAGGTATTGAGGGAGCATCGTTTTTATGCCAAATTGAGCAAGTGCCCATTCTACTAGAAGCAAATTCATTATTTGGGCCATATCATTTCAGAGGAAGGGATGGCATTGGATCTTGAAAACATAAGGGAAATTGAAGGATCGCCAACACCAAGGAATGTATCAGAGGTGAGGTAATTCATGGACCTTCCAGGTTACTATAGGATATTTATTGAAGGATTCTCAAAGATTGCACACCCACTCACTTCCTTATAGAAGAAAGGTGTGAAGTTTAAGTGGACATCAGATTGTGAAAGGAGTTTCCAACACTTGAATCATTTATTAACAAGTTCTCCAATATTAAGGATTGTTGATCCAAATGAATATTTCATTGTATGCACTAATGCATGTAAAGAAGGACATGGTGGAGTCGTTAGTAAGAATGGATATGTAGTGAGCTATGAATCAAGGAAGTTGAAGGAACATGAAAGGCACCATGCTACTCATGATTTGGAGTTGGCAGCCATAGTGCATGCCTTGAAGATGCGGAGGCACTACCTCATGGGAAAAATATTTGAATTGAGGACAAACCATAGTGGTCTGAAATATGTTTTTGGACAACCAACTCTAAATGCCAGGAAAATCAAGCGGTTAGAATTCATCAACGAATATGACTTTGATATAAACATATCAAAGGTAAAAATAACAAGGTGGTTGATGCACTCAACAGGAGGGTACATGCGTTGCATGATACAACCATTAGCATGTACCAATCATATTTGAAATATAGAATTTTAGAGGCTGCAAAATCATATCAGAAATACATGGAGGTAAAGGAAGAACTTCAGAAAGGTAATTTACAGCAGAAAATTGAAGACTATAAGCTAAAGAATGATGAAATTCTCATGTACAGGGGAAGAATTTATGTGCCAAATTCTCAGAAATTGAAAAAAAATTACTTTGAAAGAAATGCATAATGTTCCTTATGTTGGGCACCTAGGTTACCAGAAAACTATTGCAGCTGTCAGGAGCCAATATTACTAGTCGGGTATGAAGAAGGATGTGGCTAATTTTATTACCAAGTGTTTGGAATGTCAAAAAGTCAAGGTTGAGCAAAGACACCCAGTTGGTTTTCTATAGCCATTACCCATTCCTGAGTGGAAATGGGAAGTTGTAATAATGGATTTCATCACCAAGTTTCCTAGAACAACCAAGCAACATGATTCCATCATGGTGGTGGTGGAAAAAATTACTAAAGTTGTCCACTTTATTCTAGTAAAGCTCACTCACAAAGAAATCAACATTGTTGATATTTATATGAGGGAAATTGCTAGACTGCATGGTATACCCAAGACAATTGTGTCTGACAGAGATCCAAAATTTACATCAAAATTTTGGAAAAGATTATTCAAAGGATTTGGGACCAATCTAAACTTCAGCATAGCCTATCATCCATAATCAAATGGGAAAACAGAGAGAGCAAATCAAGTGATTGAAGATATGTTGAGGATGTGTGTGATGGATAAACCATCTGAATGAGAGGATTACTTGCATTTGGTGGAATTAGCTTATAAAAATGGGTATCAAGCATCCCTAAATATGATCCCATTTGAAGCTATGTATGGTAGAAAGTGCAACACACCGGTAAGTTGGTACAACCCCACGGACATAAAAGTGGTTGGGTTGGAATTACTAAGAGAAATGGAAGAGAAAATGGAGAAAATAAAACCGAATTTAAAGGTTTCCCAAGATAGGCAGAAAATCTATGTTGATAAAGGTAGAACCCACAAAGAATTTAAAGTGGGTGACCATGTGTTCTTAAAAGTAAAGGCCAAGAGAATTTCCCTAAGGTTGGGAAATTGTTCAAAGATAATAGCTCATTATTGTGGGCCATTTGAAATCCTAGAAAGGATTGGGCATGTGGCATACATTCTTTCCTTACATGCATCAATGTGTATTCATAATGTATTCCATGTATCATTACTTAAAAAATATGTACCGAATGTTATTCATGTCATTGATTGGAATGTGATTCAGATGGAGCAAGAAGGTGACTTTCAAGTGCATCTGGTGTGCATATTGGACTAGAAGATCAAGCAACTCGAGAATCGATCCATGGGGCTAGTAAAGGTCCAATTGGCCTGGTACGATCCTAAGGATGCAACTTGGGAGAATGAGGATGAGATGCAGGAAGAGTAACCACATTTTTTTGAAGACTTTTAAATTTTTTATTGTATATGTGTATATATTGCACTGAGGACGTGCATAAATAAGGGGGGGGGGAATGTAATACCCCTAGGCCGAACCCTAATTGTACATATAAATATGAATGAACATATAGGCTGGTTAGCCAAGATATTTTAGGCCAGGGTGCCTATGTGGTTTTTAAGCTGGGGGGCGGATGTTAAATGGCCAAGGATCCATCATTGTAATATGTAATCACATGCAAATATTAATCAAAACTAATCACTTCTGCAGACCAACCACATAAAAGAGTATGGGCGAATAAAATCCACTAGGTAGGGAAAGGGGGATAAGATTTTAGAAAAAGGGGGCTAATCTAGGGTGCTTAATCCCAAAGGAGTACTATATTAATATTCCTTTAATATTCCTTAAAGGACAATGCATGGATATTTATTGTATCCTAAGTTCTAAGGAGGGGAGAAAAGTGAGGGTCAAGTGGGACTAAGGTAATTCCCAACATCACGAGTTCCAAGTCAAGAACATGCATACATATAGTTGGACTTAATTCATTATGGGGAGGCTATCATGATCATTCCTTCACTCACACAGCTGGGATTCATACCGGGTGATACTAGATTGTAACCTAAATTTGTACCTAGACCTGGTTAGCTTAGGAGATGGATTGAAGAAGCGATTTGTCGGCCCTTAGGATTGAAGAGGTGGGTTATCAGGCCCGTGAGAATTCTCTCCAGGTGAGAGAATTGCTAGGAATTGATATCCCAAGGTGTCAAACTACAGATACAGGCTCAAAGACTTCATGTCTGGCCTATTATTGAAGCCCCAAAAAGGAAGTATAACAACCGAGGGATTGTCGAGCAGAGAAGGGGCACACTTACTGGGGTGGGACAAGCATGTGGGGAATGAGGGTTTGTATGTTGTTAGTTTGATTTGGCACCTGATTCTGAGATTGTGTTGCTCATAATACCTTATTCTAGTTTAGATTCCCCTACCTAGGTGGAGTTTGATCCCCATCTCGGGGATGACCATTGTTGAGATTTCATTAGTAGTGTGTCTAAGGCTCGGAGGAGTGTGGAAGGTCTACACGCAGTTGGTGTTATGTTATAAAGATAAGTATCAATTTGTGTTAAATTCTTGTGTTTTTCTTTATTTATGTAATTAATTTCATGGGTTTCTCATGTGTGAGTTGCATGTACTTTTCTTTTATTATTGGGTATAAATTTGTGTAACTGCAGAGCATTTCATGAATTAAATAAGTATCAAAGAGTAGAAATTATGTTTGGTATGACCCAACATGTATTTTGGAATGCTACAACATGGTATCAGAGATATTCAAGGGAGAATGTTTGTGTGACGTGCCCGGCCTGGGTGGTTGGGTACACCATTTTTGCATGACGTGGCCCAACTCGGGTGGTTGGGTATGCTACAGATGGGATTTTAGATTGGACATTTTGTAGCAGTTGATTACTACATGTGACATATTTTCTAATATATGTAAAACAATTTTTAATAGCATTGATGCAATTAAGGAAATAGACGGCCCTGCAAGTTTTCATCAATATAACACCCTTACCAAAGAAGAATATGAGTTATATGCAATCACTTTCAAGACCATATTGGTTAAATAGTTTGATGGAATCACCACCTTGAGAATAGAGATAAGGTAATGGTTAAACGTCCAAGTGATCAAAAATTTTAGAATTGACTTAGTTGTGTAGGAGAAATGCATAGAATTAAGTGAGGTCCAAAATGAAATATTTTCTTTGAAAGTAAAACAAGAGGTCATGATTGGTCCCATCAATGATTTCATCAAATTTTGGATCGTTGAGGCTTTGGATAAAGTGACTACGACCTCATAAGGAATTAGTTAAAGTGATAATTAGGGTTCATCAAGCACACATAGCGACATAAAATTTTATTTAATTCAAGTTTGTGATGAAAACTTGTAGTTGAGATTTGATCCCTTCTTAAATTTTGTAACTATGTGTTCTACAATCTTCCCCCACCTTTTCTTATTCCCTACTATCTTTTCCATTGAGTACATTTCTATCTACTTTTGCAACAAATAAACCTTGGACTAACCAATTGCCCTCATTTTTCTTCAGGTATTTCCTATCCATTTCAAGTTCATGGAAACTCCATCCCCATCCTCAAGGTTAAATGCATTTAAGTTCTCATTTAAATATTATTCATAGAGATTTTGGTAGAGAATATGTCATCCCACTTTGTTTCCGAAAATCTTAAACTTTGTTATAATTGGGATCATATTATTTAAAAGTGGCCCCATAAATAATAATTCAAGTAGTCATCTTATTTTTATGAATTTTATGTGGTTGTAAATAAATGAAAACATGAGTAAATGACTCTTCTCAACTCTATTGATATTGAATAAAATAGTATTTTAAAGTTTTTTGATTGATCCTATCATGCTCTTATATTTCCTTCATCTTGCAAAGTCATAGTACACTTATATTATTTAAAATAAGGAAGTCATAGTTGACCCTACACTTATATTATATTATTTAAAATAAGGAAGTCATAGTTGACCCTACACTTATATTATTTAAAATAAGGATATTTTTGTTTTGGGAAAAATCTATTAGAGAATATTACAATTATATTTGTCTTATTTTCTTTCAACAGGTGTGATTACTTATCCTTTCTCACACAACTTTGTGTTTTAAAAGAAAATAATTTATCATAGAGAGCTTTATGTGATTCTTTTCTTTCAATAGGTATGATTACTTGATCCTTTCTCACAAATTTGTGTTTTAAAAGAAAATAAGTTATTATAGAGAGCTTTATGTGAGTTAAAATATTTTGTTGGATTTTGCTATTTAAAACTCACCCATTGCATTTATTGAGAAAAAAAATTGAAATTCAAATGGAGGAATGCCGCCTCTTTAAAAATATTTTTAAAACAAGGAAGGGAATTATGAAATCTTGTTGTGACCTTTCCAATGTTGCTATATTTTTTTAAAAGAAAAGCGAGCAACAAAACATTGTATTTTTCATATTATGATACAAATTATTTCTAAAAACTACTTAAAATACTAAGTTTTCTAAGTTAAAACACTAGGTTGTTAAACATATTATAATGCAAGTATTTACTTATACCCAGTAAAAACATTAGATTATTAAAAACATTAGATTATTAATGAGATTACCATCCAAACGTGTATTATGTCATTGGATTTGTGAGACATTTTTATCACTGTTATCAATGATTAAAGTTTTTCTCTCTCTTTTTAACATCACTTGGCTCTAAAGAAGTGTCTCATGGTTTGATTTATCCATGTCATTCTCAACATGATAACACATTATCACTCTTTATCACTAAATTTGCTTCTCCATCAAATAGTTCGAAGATAATTCCTCATAATTTTTTCATGAATGGACAAGGTATGCATCATCTAATGATGATTACACTCCCATTTACATGAATGGATAAAGAAAATATAATCTTATTATATCTTATCACACAATGAATAATATTTAATATGTTTCTAATTGTGAAATAAGAGAAAACTTGGTTCCTTGTTACTTTGATGGAAACAAGTATTGGGATATACCACATTAAGGTATAAATGAGTTTAGCTAGGGTAGTGTCATTATGCACATTGGTCTATGTTTTTATGATGTAGGAGCATTCAAGCTTCCAAAATTAAGACCTATGGAGTAAACTTAGGGTGTCTCTCAAAGTTTACTAAGGGAGTTGGTTCTCTAATGAAATGTTATATTTCCTAAGTTTGTGTGCACGTGTCTAGAAGAGTGAGATTGTTAGAAAGGATGAGGTTGGTTTTCTAATCATTGATGTTTAAATTAGTTGTGATAAATTGGAATGTAATCGAGTCTGCCTAACTAGGACAGATCTCGAAGAGAGTTGGAGTGATTTTAGGGTCG
This sequence comes from Picea engelmannii, assembly GCA_009831015.1. Taxonomy (NCBI): domain Eukaryota; kingdom Viridiplantae; phylum Streptophyta; class Pinopsida; order Pinales; family Pinaceae; genus Picea; species Picea engelmannii. The sequence goes on along the minus strand of ML789987.1, from coordinate 371,017 downwards.
TTAGAGAGCATTGTGGACTTGAAGTCTGTTTTAGGGACTTGTTGAGAAATTTATGGATCTAAGACAACTTTTAGCTTCAAACCAGGGTTAATTATTTAAAGTGTAAGCTTGTTAGGCATTGGGGTGGCCAAATGAATGTAACTTGGGCCAAACAGAGGGTGGAAAAATAGAAAGATTAGGTTATAGAGGAGGTTTTCCATTTTAGAGAGAAATAAACCTTCAATGATATTGGCCATCTAATCAAATATTAGGCCAAGAGAGAGAGAATAAGGTCTATTGAATGTAATTCAGGACAAAGAAGGATTTAGAAGCCCTATGTAATTTATATTGTACAGTGTGTGTATTGAATTAATACACACACTGTAGATTATTGATGAGGATTTTTTAAGCCTTTGTTATTTATGAGAGAATTTATATGCCCTTGTATGCCTTTGTGAAAACCTTCAATTGCAGGTGACATGCATTCCAAGTATAGGGGGAACTTATATTGAAGATCGAAGCACAAGAGAGTGCACAAAAAGTATTATTAAGCTCAAGAGGGATATCCCTGGTTGAGGAGTGCATAATATGAAATCTCAGGAGGAAGAACATTATACCATATATCATGATTGGTATTGATCACGATAGGATCAAAAGTTATCCTACCTCTTCGAGTTGTAGAAGAAGTGCAGAGAAAGGTAAAATTTACATAGGAAGTGAAAGACTACAGGAATTGTCTAATCCTATAGAAAATAGATTACAATTGTCGGATTGGAAGAGTTTTGAACCGACCCATCCTGAAGGAGTAATATCAGTCTTTAGATCATGATCAGAGAGAAGGAATCAATGGTGAATAGGGGATTCACATTTAGAACATGTGTGTGGGTTAATTCCAAGGTGAAAACGTGAAAGAGAAGGATCATTCCATGTGTTAGGAAAGTAGCAAGACGAGGAGATCAGATCATCCATATGAAGTTATGATCGATAACAGAGAAGTAAAGCGCAGTTCAAAGTTTCACTAGTATTAATTCCGATATGGATGTGCACTATTAATGTGGACCGTTGATTGGTTTAGTGGCGTGTCAAGCCAGGATTAACATGCACAATGGAATTTTGTTAACGTGCCACCTTGTTGTAATGCATGAGATGTCCATCTTGTCATTTGATTAGATCAGGGCCATCGGTTTGCATTGGATCGTAAGTCATAATACTAAGCACCATTTTTAATAGCCCTTGGTCATAGGGTTTGGTTGTATGGTAGAAGGCATTCACATCGAGGACTAGTGTCGAAGAGCTAGCACTAGAGGAAAAAGGTTGAAGTCACAGGTTATGGTCACAAGGATGATGAGGAACTCAGATGGAGCATGAAAGAAGTGTAGAGTTAAGAAAATAATTAAATAAGCCAAGGTATTAGTGTTTGGTCGCGATTTGGTAAGAGACTAAGCATGGGAGTGCAAGGATGAATGGATGAATTGATCCATAAATGTGATCAATTCATGAAAGTTTGAATTTTGATCATAATTGTAGAACAAAAATTTAGTCTCTTTAGATTGTGACTAATATATAGATATCCTTAGACAACCTCATTACAAGCTTATTGAGCAGCCATGAATTATAAAGCTTATATACTGTGGGTAAGACTTAGTAGGTCACCATCAAGTGGTATTAGAGCTTGTAACACTCTTTGGAATTGGAATGACATTATGGATTGTTAAATTACAGAGGTTGATTTTTGAATAGGAGAAGAACACAAAAGTTATTTGCAAAGATTGAAGATTGTGTAAGAAGGTAGATGCATGAGGATTTCAGAGTTACAGAGTCATCATAGGTGAAGTTGAATTGCATGACAGCAGAGTGTAGATATGAAGTTAATTGTTCCAACCAGAGGAAGGCTTAGGAATGAGATCCTAGAGAAGATCTCTCGGGTATAATTTATAAAATTAGTTTTTGGTATAAATTATATTGTGATTGCATATGATATCAACATGGCACAACATGGAAGTGGAGCTTTTGGTCGAGACAACAAGGTAAATTGTTGAAAGAGGATAACAACATATAGGTTCTCATAGAAAGAGAGGTGAGTATTTGAAGAAGTATCATCCTAACATCTTGAAAGCTGAGGAGAAAGAGTTCTCAAGAAAGGGTTCTACTATAGAGAACCTGGAGGATGCTAAGAGGATAACTTGGTATTGGCAACAAAAAGGAGACTTGTTATAGAGAGATGGAGGAGGCTTGTTGCAACTCAAAGGTGGGCAAGGAGAGTCCACAGGAGGAAGAGAAGATGACTATTGATAGTCATGAGAGGAGCCACAACAGAAGGGAAAAAGATGCAAGGAAGATGGCAGACTGAATATAAGTCAAGAAGACTTTGACAGAGAAATGGTTGAGTTGAAAGAAAAACTCAGTATGATATAGAATCTACTAGATGAATGTGAGAAAGACCAATAGTATGGTTGGACCATGAAGAAGAAGAAGGTGAAATGGAAATTGTTGCAGATAAGGTTGAGGCAGAGTATGTATGCCAAGAGGGAACTTAGAGTAGCTGAGTATGGGATGCAGGTTATCTATTGTGAACCTGAAAAAGGAGATATCCTTGGAGAAGGATATGAGGAAAATGAGAGACTTGCAGGAAGTCTCATGAACTCTTTGCAGAGTTCATATTAGCATGATGATGTGCTGATAGAGAAATTGGATGAGGCAACAAGGCCTCATAGTTTTTATTCTGGCACATTATGTGTGATTGCAAGTAATGAAAAGGAAGAAACAAGACTGTTAGTTGAGACTTTTATAAAGGATGAAGAAGGTGGAAATATGATTTTTAAAAGAATAACAACAGCTTGGAACCTAAGTTTTATTGATGATATGGAGAAAGATGAAGAAGTTCACTGGTGTGAACCAGTGCAAGAGTTGATTCTTGAGGATGATGTTGAAGGACTCATTGATTGGTTAGAGACATATGAGATGTCTTAGGAAGGTGTGTTTACAGGTAGCCAAGAACTAAAGGATGATTTGATTACAAAATTGTCTCAAGGAGAGGGAGAAAAGAAAACTTCAACAAACAGGCCAGTAGAAGATTGGAGTATTGGTAAGAAAAGTAGAGAGAGTTTATCTTCAACAGAGAACCAAGCAGAAGGCATAGAGTGTTTAGAGAAACACATAATAAAAACAACATAATTTAGTGGTTTTGAATCTGAAAAATGATGTATGTATGCAGGTTATCGAGATTGGCAGTCCATAGAAAGTAAGAAGATTGTAAATTTGTCATGTTTGAGATTGAGACAACATTGCTTCAAGAAGATAATAGGAGGAGAGAAAGAGATGTTGAAGGTGTTGAAGACACAAATGAAACAATGAATTGGCTTGAAAATATTTATGTTGATGAAATATTGCAGTGAGCTACAAAGTAGTACAAAAATCTAGTTGAGGAAGAAGTTGTTGATTGGAATTTGGTAAATGAAGATATGAAGAATTTGGTTTTAATTTGTTGTTTTAATCAAATTCAAGAGAAGAATTTGCAGGAAAGATACCATAACTTAAGTATGGAACTAGGGAATGTGAGATTTTGGGTACATGATTATTCTCAAAACCTTGATAATAGCCAAAGATATGGAGATGAGAATGCAATGTAACCAATGAATAACAACAATTAACTAGAGCAAGGATATGCAACCCAAGGAGATTATTTTGAAGGAGATCAAGGATTACAAGAGGTAGCATAAGTGGATTCTATAATTGAAGAGTTATGGGATTTGATGATGAAGCAGTCCAGATGGAGATGTGTTGAGGTAAAGGAGTTGGTCAATCAAAAATTCCAACTAATTGAAGGGAATAGGATGAACCAGCAGATAACAATACTTGTACAGCAGTAGCAGAGGTGTAAATCATTTGGACAACTACAAATTAAATTTTTGGATCCAGGAAGACTTCATCAGCCTATGAAATCACATGACTAAGAGGTCATGAATGTTTTCAACCTTAGGATTCTGATGCAGGAGGATTCATGCTTCCAGAATAAAGACCTATGGAGTAGACCTAGGGGGTCTCTCAAATTTTACTAATGGATTTGGTTCCCTAATGAAATGTTATATTTCCTAAGTTTATGTGCATGTGTCTAGAAGAGTGAGATTGTTAGAAAGGATGAGGTTGGTTTTCCAATCATTGATGTAATTAGTTGTGATAAATTGGAATGTAATTAAGTCTTCCTAAATAAGACAGATCTCAAAGAGAGTTGGAGTGATTTTAGGGTCGTTAGAGAGTATTGTGGACCTGAATTTTGTTTTAAGGAATTGTTGAAAATTTTATGGATTTGATCCAAGTTTTGGCTTCAGAACGAAGTTAATTATTTATATTCTAATCCTTTAATGCGTTGGGGTGGCCAAACGAATGCAGATTGGGCCAAACAGAGGGTGTCCAAATAGGAAGATCAGGTTATAGAGGAGGTTGGCCATTTTAGAGAGAATTAAACCTTGAGGGAGATTGGCCATCCAATCAGAGGTTAGGCCAAGAGAGAGAGAGAGAATAAGGCCTACTGAATGTAATTCAGGCCAGAGAAGTCTTTAGAAGCCATGTGTAATTTCTATTGTATAGTGTGTGTATTGAATTAATGGAATGCTCTGTTTCGAGTAGATTATTGGTGAGGACTATTTAAGCCTTTGTTCTTTAGGAGAGAAGTTATATGCCCTTGTATGAATTTGTGAAAACCTTTCATTGTAGGTGATAGGAATTCGAGGTACATGTGGAACTTATATTGAATATTGGTGCATGGGAGAGTGCACAAAAAGTATTATTAAGCTCAAGAGGGATAGCCCTAATGGAGGAGTGTGCAATATAAAAGCTCAGGAGGAAGAAAATTATACCATATATCATGATCGTTGTTGATCATGATAGGATCAATAATGATCCTGCCTCGTCGAGCTATAGAAGAAGTGCAGAGAAAGGAAAAATTTACATAGGCAGTGAAAGACTACAAGAATTGTCTGATCCTGTATCAAATAGATTACAATCTTCAGATGGGAAGAGTTTTGGACCAACCGATCCTGAAGGATTAATCTCAGTCGTTAGATCATGATAAAAGAGGAGGAATCAACATTGAATAGGGGATTCACATTTAGAACATGCACATGGGTTAATTCAAATTTGAAAACATGAAAGAATAGGATCACGCCACATGTCAGGAAAGTAGCACGATGAGGAGATAGGAATTTTTATGTGAAGTTGTGATTGATAACAGAGAAGTAAAGTGAAATTCAAATTTTCACGAGTATTAATTCCCAGAGGGGTCTGCCCTATTAATCTGGACCGTTGGTTGGTTTAGTGACGTGTCAAGCCAGGATTAATGCACACAATGGAGTTTTATTAATGTGCCACCTTGCTGAAACGCGTGGGCCGTCGATTTTGTTTGGATCGTAAGTCATAATATTAAGAAACATTTTTACTAGCCCTTGGTCATAGGGTTAAGTCGTATGGTTTAAGGCATTCACATCAGATACTAGTGTCGAAGAGCTAGCGCTACAGGAAAAATCCTAAATTCATAGGTTATGGTCACAAGGATGATGAGGAACTCAGATGGAGCATGAAAGAAGTGTAGATTTAAGAGCTTAATTAAATAAGCCACAATCTTAGTGTTTGGTTGTGAGATGATAAGAGACTAAGCATGGGAGTGCAAGGATGAATGGATGAATTGATCCATAAATGTGATCAATTCATGAAATTTTGAATTCTGATCATAATTGTAGGAAAAAAATTTAGTCTCTTTAGATTGAGAATAATATATAGAGATCCTTGGACAACCTCATTATGGGCTTATTGAGCAACCATCAATTTTGAAGCTTCCATACTGTGGGTAAGACCTGATAGGTCACCATCATTTTACATATGGACACTATTGTTTTGAAAAACTTTAAAATTCATGTCAGAGATGATTTGTAAAAATATATTTATGGTGGTTGTTTTGATACCTCTATAATAGAGATAATTGATATTGGGAGACTACTAAATCTATTAATAGTTGACTTTTTCAACAACAAAAAAAGGTGCATTAAAGAAATATGAACTTGAGTAGGATGGGTGGGATGAATGTCATTCTAATTTCTATTGAAGTAATTATTGTGTACCAATACTTAACATATTTTTTACATAAGTTATTTTTTGTATATTATTCAATTTAATTTTTGGATCAAATGACTCATCATGAATTAGATGTGAGTTGTTAGTTAATTTTTAAAATGACTCACTAATAATTTAAATGATATTTTTTTATTACACACACTAAATATCCCATAACTAAGTTAATGGAGAGTTGTTAGTTGAGATTTGTATTAAATTGGGTCTCCCCTCCTGATCCACGTGGATATTGGTGGCCACCCACCTATTCCAACTAGCTCCTCTTGACAGTTGTGAGTTCATCATGTTCTTTTGTAATTATTTGTAATTGTGGGTTATACAATTTCGTGGCTGTTTGAATCCCTACACATCTTTCAATTGGATATTGGTGTCTGCCTGCCTAATCCAACTGGCTTATTTTGGAAGTTTTCATGTCAGTACATATTTATGTACTTTTAGTGTCATTTTAGGGCCCTAAATAGTGTTTTTTTGTCTTGACACAATAAAACTATAGACGGAATCACATTTTGATGGAACAATGTGTATTTCTCCAAAATACCTTTCCAATGGGCTATCACGTGCCTAAAACGGAGGTTGTATGCAAAAGTTACGACCTCGGGAAGTTGAGGTACCAACTTACCCATCGGGGCCTACATAACTTTTGTCATTTCATCTCCTAGGGTTAGGTTTTTGGATGTCTATGGTTTTGGAATTCATGAGTAATGTTACAAAGGCCTCTAGAGCCTCATTATAATCATTCTTCTCAAACGGATGCGCGTAGCATCCACATCTCTTCTCAGAGATAGCTACCACCATTCGAGCAAGTTGTTTCCAGTTCTGTAGTTTTATAGTTTCAACCTATTTTATTTATTCAATAGAATTTTTTGTTCACTGGATATATTTTGTTGTTCTTTGTATCTCTTTGTTATTGAATTCGGTCTATTATTTCTTTCGTTCCATTCATAAATCTAGATCATTGGTATCAGAGCGGTCTACTCTTCATTTATTTTTCTTTGTGCATGTCCCCGACAAGATCTGGGTACAAGAAGTTGGGACTTGAACTAATTGATCCTTTTCAATATAAGCCACGTCGATCCCGAAAAAAACCCATGGGGAATGAGAATAAAGATGATGGAGTAGGATATCCTTTTAAAATGTTGCTCGAGGAATCCCTTGCATGACAAAGAAACAAAATGATGGAAAACTTTGCACATATCCTTTTGCATCTTCCCACAGCAAACGCATCTTCATCAAGAAACCATGCAACCCCCTTCAAGGTACAATTAGATTTTGATATTCCATTATTTTAAGGACTGATAGATGCAGATATTGTAGACAAATGGTTGAATCTACTCGAGGGATATTTTTCGGTCCACAATTTTTCCGACAGGGAAAATATTACTTTTGCACTCCTCAAGGTCGTCCCCCATGTTAAGGACTAGTGGGATACCTACTCTGAGAAAAGGGCCATAGAGGAATATGCAATATTAACAATCACCCCCACATGGGATTCCTTCATGGATTCCATTAAAGAACAATACTACCATGTTGGAAGCTACGAGGACTAGTACACAAGATGGACCATGCTGCGTCAGGAAAGGGACCATACAGTACCAAATTTCACCAATATTTTCCATACCCTGCTCACCAAATTGGTTATCAAAGACTCTGAACGAAATATGGTTCTCAAATACCATGGATTTTTGCATAGATACATTCAAACAGAAATGGAGTTTCTGGACATCTTATCATTAGGTGTGGCCTATAGATATGTCATTAAGATCGAGCAGAAATTTAAGCAGAAGAGGCGAGAGTTTAGATATGCAAACTCCTCATAGTCAAAGAAGGGAAAAGGTGACCCCAACCCATAAAACAAGGGACAGATCAAATATGGTTTCTCTCAGGACAACCATTCCAAGCCGCAATCCAAGAAGGGTAATGAGAAGTCGAAAAAGAACATGGGAAAATGGTGTGAATATCATAAAATCCCTTGGCACAACACCAAATAATGTCGCTCCAAGCAGTCACTGGTGGTTGAGCTGAAAGCTTTTGAGTCAGAGGTAGATTATGACTCTGAATCAAATCCATAAAGTGGGAAGTAGATCATCGATGTCGAATCCAATTCCATTGTCGCTACCACCAAAGTCAAACCAAGCGAACTGATCAGGGGATCAAATTTTGCTCAATTTTCAAAGTGCTCAAAATGCGACGAAAACAGTTCCATTGCGTCCGTCTCATCTTCCTGATTCTGGCGGTATATTTACTTTCTCAAACGGAGTCCGTATGGAGAAGATATTGCGATCTGTTCGTCAAGCCAAACAGGCAAAAGTTTGATGCTGACTGTACCTGTCAGTACAGTCCGTACAGTCCGTATGGTCTGACGTGGCAGGACCATACAGGTCGTACGGTGATGATGTGGCAGTTGTTTATTGGTTGGTTGCTGGCGAATCAGGTGATGACACGTGTCCGGTTGGTGGCAAATAATATGAGGACATGTGGCCCAATCCATGGGCGCCACGTGTCCCCCTCATTATTGGTTTATGTGTTATATATAAAATGTAATGGGAGTCCACGGGGTTTGACCCCTGGACCTCCCCTCATATGCATTGACTTCACAACCGTCCGCTAACCACTATGCCGACTTGTTCCTTGTTTCATATATCGAACGCACATATATTTAAACTTACTCGTGTATGCAATGGAAAGGGGGGTCAGGCTGGGGCTTAGCCCCGACCCATGGTTTTATGCCACAACATATGACCATTGTATATGCCAAATCGCGCGCGGGTTGTAAACCATATATATATGTTATATATTGTATTAACGTATGCGTTGGGGTTTGGAACTATAACCAACGGTTAAACGCGCGGGGGTTATAACCCGTGGTTTTGTTATATGAACAGTGGTTTAAACGCGCGGGAGTTGTGTGGTTTTGGAACAGGAATAACGACTTAACCACTCATTTGCCTAGCACGCGGTCACATGCGCCATACGCCCAGGTGCCGAGGCAGTTAGGGGCTGGCGCGCCCTTAACCATCCTATGGTTTGCACCGTTGGCGCGGTTGCGCCCGATGCTGGGTTTTTGCGCTTAAAAGAGCATGTGAGCCAGGTTCATGCAAGGAGGGTGCGAATTGTAGAATCAGAGACAACAAGCTTGGAGAAGGAGACTTCCAGGAGGCCTATCTTTCTCATTTTTCGACCAATTGAGGTGCCGAAAGAGCCCAGACAGGGGTTTTGGGATGCTGGGAAGCCATTGGAGCAGTCGGTTTGTCAGTTTGAGCATTGTAAGACATGTTTTTGAGCACTTTTTGAGAAATTAATAATAATGATCCATTGGAAGCTGGACCAGGAGATGTAGCCCATAAGAGGGGTGAACTCCTTTATCAATTGCTCTGCATATGTGTTTATTTTCAATGTTTATGCTGCTGTCTATGAGTAATTTACATAAGAAATCCTTAATTTATGTGTTGCAAACTGATCCTGTTGCTTTAAACACATAACATTTCACTTGCAATAATTTTTCAAGTTTTTCAAGTCTTCTTCATTTTTAGATCAAGTTGGTATCAGAGCACTGGTTTTGAAGACTTGATTGT
>ML789987.1:343169-358954 GCA_009831015.1 Picea engelmannii | reverse complement strand
CAGTTAAAAATCATTATCCTCTTCCACGAATTGATGATTTTCTTGATCAATTAAAAGATGCAAAATATTTCACTAAGTTAGATTTAAGGAGTGGTTATCATCAGATCAGGATTGCTGAGGGCGACACATGGAAGACAACTTTTCATAGTCCCCTGATCTGATGATAACCACTCCTGAGGGGAATACATTTCTTTATCATTAGATCAAGATTGTTGAGGGCGACACATGAAATTATCATAGGAACGCCCTTTCACTCATAGATGTGGGTAAAGGGGACTCTGTTGCATTTCATTGTCAATAGCGGTAGTCAGAAGAACACGATTTTAGCACAGTTTTTCAAGCGCTTGGACCTGCTAATAACACCGCACCCACATCCCTACACCATCAGTTGGCTTGCCAAAGATGAGATCTACGCGCCAGCCAACAATTTCGCATGCCCTACAACATCAATCCCTTCGAAGATGAGTTATTGTGTGATATTTCTCCCCTTAAAGTTTGTGATGTTATTTTTGGAAAACCATATTTGTGGAAGCGACATGTTGTGTATGAGTCTAGACCCGACATTGTTATTATTACTTTGGGTAGAAAATTGTACAGGATACCAGAGGTAGCATTGCCTACCACTAGTTCTTTAATCTCTACTAAGCAATGTAGTAAGGTCATTTCACAGACCGATAATTTCAACTTCTTTGTGATCCATGCTTGCAGTAAGCAGAAGTTCGCTGCCACATCCATGACCTCTACACAGAGCCTCTCTTTTTAGCAGAAGCAAGTGGAAGGGAAGTGTGTCGGTACTCTTCCACTTGATTCTACACTACCAAGTCAAGCATCCAATTAATCTAACCCCTAGTTCACCATTGCCTAATGGACCATTCTATCGTCACTCGTTGATGGAAAATGATGAAATAAAGTGCTAGATACAAGATCTACTTCAAAAGGGGCACATCTGACCCAAATCCTCCCCTTGCGGAAGCCCAATTGTGTTGGTGCAGAAGAAATACGGGACCTGGTGGATCTACATTGATTACAGAGAATTAAACAAAATCACAGTCTGAAACTGGTACCCAATTCCCTGAATTGATGACCGTCTTGACCAACTAAAGGGGGGAAATTTCTTTAGCAATATTGACCTAAAGTCTAGCTACCACTAAGTTCCCATTGAACGAACTGATGTATGGAAGACAACTTTCAAATCTAAAGAAGGTCTCTTCAAATGGTTGGTCATGCCCTTTGGCTTAACGAATGCACCGACAACTTTGATGATGTTGATAGATGATGTATTGAGACCCTTCACCAACTCTTTTGTGGTGGTATATATGCATGACATCCTCATCTTCAGCAGAACTTGGGAGGAGCACATGTAGCATCTTCAACAGGTTTTGGGCACTCTGCAGCAGCACAAGATATATGCCAACTTGGAAAAATGATCCTTTGGCATGAATAGGGTCTAATACTTGGGCTACATTGTTCTTGTATCTAACTATGTCATAGGCGTAGTTCTCACTCAGCATGGTCATCCAGTAGCATACCATAGTGAGACACTCTTAGATAATTTCTAGAAATACCCCACCTATGATAAAGAAACATATTCCATGTGTAAGCCTTTCGTCAATGGAAACATTACATTAAATGAGACAATCATCCACATTGATCATAAGCCTCTATAGTTCATACATACATAGGGGAAGTTGCAGAATGACTGCCATCAAAAGTGGTCAACATACCTACAACAGTTCCATCTCAACATCAAGTATAAAACAGGGAGAAAAAATTGTGTCGTTGACTTCCTTAGTCACCCTCCCGTTGTTGCACTCACCACAGTGCTCCATTGTTGTGGGCATGAGGCATCTGAGTGGCCCCAACTTTATTAGTGTCACCCTGACTTCGCCACCACCTATCATCTCTTGGGTACATGAAAGAATGTTGCCAATTTTCACATCTGGGATGGATTGTTATGCCATATGGTCCACCTCTATGTTTCCACAAGAGAGTGTGCAAAGCTGATTTGGGAGGCTCACTACAGTTGGATGGCAGGACATTTTGGCGTGGAGAAAATTGTGGTCATTCTATAGAAACATTTTTATTGACCAAAACTTCAAAAATACGCCAGCAAGTATATTAGATCTTTCACTTCTTGTGCCATTTCCAAGCCATCCATCAAGAATCAAGGCTTATACACCCCTCTTCCTACTCCCAAGAGGCCTTGGGAATCCATCTCGATGGATTACATGTCTATCCTTCTGTCCACCAAGCATGGCAATGACTGTGTAATTGTGGTGGTTGATAGGTTTTCGAAGATGGTCATTATCATAGCCTGCAAGAAGAGCATCACAACAGAATATACTTCCAAGTTCTTCTTCGAATAGGTGTGAGTCCATTTTGGGATACCATAGACCATCACCTCAGATCGGGGCAGCAGGTTCCTCAACACATTTTGGTCAATTCTCTAGTCATTGTTGGACACCAAGCTCACTAAATCCACTTCTTTCCACCCCCAAACCAATGGCCAGATAGAGGTCATCAATCAGGTGATTTTGCACATCTTGTGCATGTACAACTCTAAGCATCCTTTTACATGGGATGAGAGTCTTCCCTATGTTCAACACAGCTACAACAAGGCTCTCCATAGCTCCACCAGTCATAACCCATTTCAGGTGGGGCTGGGATTCCAACCCTTGGGTCCCATTGATGTTTCACTACCTATTGCAACCACATAAGAAGAATCTTCCCATGTTCAGTCTGAGGTGGACAAAGCCACTAGATTCATTGAGCAGATTTAGCACATGCACCAACAGGTGATCCAGGTGGATATTGGTGGCCACCCACCTATTCCAACTAGCTCCTCTTGTCATTTTTTAGTGCAACACGTTCTTTTGTACTTATTTGTAATTGTGGCTTCTACACTTTCGGGGTTGTTTGAATCCCTACACATATTCCAGGTGGATATTGGTGGCCTCCCACCTAACCCAACTAACTTATTTTGTGTGTTTTCATGTCAACACATATTTTTTTACTTCCAGGTCCATTTTGGGGCCCTAAACAATGTTTTTTTGTCTCGCCACAGCAAAACTATAGAAAGAGATAGAGTTTGACAATGTAATGCATAGTTCTCGAAAATACCTTTCCAATGAGATATCGCGCGCCTAAAACGGATATTGTATGCAAAAGTTACAACACCAGGAATTTAATGTACTAACTTACCCAAATGGGGCCCACATGAATTTCGGTGTTTCATCTCCTAGGGTTAGGTTTTTGGATGTATAGGATTTTGGCATTCCTTCTTATCATAAAATTGCCTTCAGAGCCTCATTGTAATCATCTTCTTGCGAATGAGGATAGCCATCACATCTCTTCTCAGAGATAAAGCTACCACCATTCTAGCGAGTCTTAAACTCTGTATTTTTACAGTCTCTTTACAATTATTTCATTAATAGAAATAAAGTATTGTTGTATTTCTCTATTTCTGGAAATTTTCAGGAGTATTTCATTGTAATTTATCTTCTTTCATTTCGTTCCAAACATAATCAAGATCAGTGGTATCAAAGCAGGATTCTCTTAATCGTTTTTCACTGCATGTCCCCGACAAGGTCCAAGTATAGCTAGTTGGGTCTCGAGTTTGTCTCTATTGAGGAAAATCACTCTCGCACACCCAATAAACCCTCAATGGCAAGAGAAAAGAAAAATGATGGAGCAGAAGATTCTATTAACTCGTTGCTTGAGAAAGATCTCGCACAACAGAGGGACGAAATGATGGAGAATTTTTCATACATTCTTCAACGCCTGCATATAGAAACAAACACATCTTCATCAAGCAACCATTTTGGAGGAACCTCTCCCTTCAAGGTACAAGTTAATTTTGATATCCCGTATATGAAGGTCAGATAGATGCGGATGCCCTAGAAAAATGGTTAAATATATTAGAAGGTAACTTCTCTGTTCAAAATTTTTCCAACAAGGAAAAGATCACCTTTGCACTCCTTAAGGCTCTCCCCCATGTCAAACATTGGTGGGAAACTTATTGGGATCAAATTTCCACAGAGGAATATGGAATATATGGGGTCGAGCCCACTTGGGATTCTTTTGTGGATGCGGTCAAAGAACAATACTATCTTGTTGATAACTATGAAGACCGGTACATGAGATGGACCACACTGCGGCAAGAGAAGGGCCAAAAAGTGTCAGAGTTCACAAATACTTTCCATACCTTACGCACCAATATGGGTATCAAGGACTCTGAGCAGCATATGATTATGAAATATCGTGGGGATCTGCATAGGTACATCCAAGATGAAATGGATTTCCTAAACATCTCACCATTTTGAGCTTCCTATCGATATGTTGTCAAAATCGAGTAGAAAATTAGGCACCAGAACAAATGGGAATTCAGGTCTACAAATCTGCAATAACTAAAGAATGATAAATACGACCCTAACCAACAACCTCTAGACAACCATTCCAAGACACAGGACAAAAAGGGTAAAGTAAAGACAAAGAATGACAGGCAAGTGGTGTGACTTCCATAAAATCCCCTAGCACAACACTGATGAATGTCTCTTGAAATAGTCATTGGTGGCTGAGGTCAAAGGCATGGAGTTGAACCCTAAATTCAGAATCTGATCCATAAAATATTAAAAATAGACAGATCATAGACGTAGACCCCACTGCTATTGTCGCAACCACAATAATTCAGCTAGAAGAACCAATAGATCTTGAAGAAGGGGAGTGCCTCTTCCATTCACAGATGTGGGTGAAGGGGACCCCATTGCATTCCATTGTTGATAACGACAGCCAAAAGAATATCATCTCAAATAAGTTCATCAAATAGTTGGGGTTATCGACAACACCACACCCACAACCATAAAACATTGAGTGGCTTCACCAAGGACGAGATCTTTGCATTAGCCAGTAGTGTCGTCTGTCCTATGGCATCCATCCCTTCAAGGATGAGGTAGTGTGTGATATTTCCCCTCTTGATGTCTGTGATTTTTTTTTGGGCCAACCATATATGTGGAAACGTAATGTTGTCTATGATTCCATACCTCATAGTGTCATTATTACTCTGGGAGGTCATCTTTATAGGATACCAGAGGTATTTCCGACTACTTCTCCACAAGAACAACACCGCAAGGTAATCTCTCATAATGCAAAATTCATCCTCTTCACAGTATGTTCAAAGGATGCACAAAATACCAATACAACCACTTCATCCTCAACACCTTCTATCCAGCAAGGACAGATTGTTGTAGAGACAAAATATATTGTTTCTTCACCTACAATGGGGCCTACAAAATTCCTCATCCAACCTAGAGACAACAGGTTGGTGGAACAAATACAACCCTTTCCAACAATAGGTTTTTGACAGTCTTCCACAAGACAAGCAACACAACTTCTCCAACAAGGCACACAACTCACTGAGCTTCAGATTCATAAAATTATTTCCCCTCGTCCCTGGGCACTCAATGCAATGGAAAACATTTCTTCCTAAGGGGGGAGGATTGATCCAGGTGGATATTGGTGGCCACCCACTTGTTCCAACTGGCTCCTCTTGTCAATTTTTAGTGCACCACGTTCTTCTGTACTTCTTTGTAATTGTGGGTTCTACACTTCCGGGGTTGTCTAAATCCCTACACATCTTCTAGGTGGATATTGGTGGCCTCCCACCTAATCCAACTGGCTTATTTTATATGTTTTCATGTCAACACATCTTGGTCTACTTCCATGTCCATTTTGGGGCCCTAAACAATGTTTTTTTGGCTCGCCACAGTCAAACTATAGACGGAGTTAGAGTTTGATGACATAATGCGTATTTCTCAAAAATACCTTTCCAATGGGCTATCATGCACCTAAAACGGAGATCGTATGAAAAAGTTATGACCCCGGGAAGTTAATGTACTAACTTACCCAAATGGGGCCCACATGACTTTTGGCGTTTCATCTCCTAGGGATAGGTTTTTGGATGTCTAGGGTTTTGGAATTCCTGCTTATCATAAAAAGGCATTCAAAGCCTCATTGTAATCATCCTCTTGTGAATGAGTGTAGTCGTCACATCTCTTCTCCGAGATAAAGATGCCACCATTCTAGCAAGTCTTGCACTCTATATTTTTACAGTCTCTTTACAATTCTTTCATTAATAGAAATCAAGTATTGTTGTATTTCTCTATTTCTGGAAATTTTAGTGAGTATTTCATTGTAATTTATCTTCTTTCATTTTGTTCTGAACATAATCTAGATCAATAGTTCCATGAGATTTTTCAAAATGCCAATGCTAAGTACAAGCAGTGCCATGATCAACATCAGGTACCGCACCAGTTTTAGGTGGGAGACAAGATCTGGTTACATTTGCAGAAAGTGCTAGCGGGAAAATCCCCCCTTTAACTACACCAGGGTTTAAGATATAGACAAAGTGAATGATCCTCTAAAAGTCAATATATTTTCTACTCTACCCCAAACATACCAAAACAAATTAAAATAAAGCAATAAGAGAGAAGATCGATAATTGTACCTTTTATCCCACGTATGGTGATGATCTCCTCAAGCTTTGTAGTTCCAACGACTGCACGTCTCCTCCCAAGGATGACCTGCATCCAAAAATAGGAAAACAAGGACTACCAGCATGCTATTATATTCATGAGTTAGGGTTAGATATCAAATGCTAAGTATAAATCAAAGAGAATACACAAAACATCATCATTTGGGACAGGGAAAAAAGATTATTTTATTCATCAAATAAAGACTAAAACTTAGAATCTATGTCGGCCACCGTTCCATGAACCTGGTTGGAGCTCTTCTTTAAAATTCTCCAAGTGCTCCTTGAATAGGCCTCTTCTCTCAATATTCTGATCACCTCAAAGGAAGGGAATGGATTTAATGGAATAACAAGGGGTTGATGAGAGAATGTTGAGGCAATATCTTGTAAAAGGTAGAAAAATCTTGGGCAAGGAGGGGAAGTGAAATTTGGAAAAGTTTCACTATTCTTATTCTTGGATGTGAAATGAGACCCCAACACCTCCTTTTATATGAAAAAAGGATGGTTATTTGGTTGGTGATGGGAGATAGTAGGTGTATTGGTTGGGAAACCTCCAATAGCCCATGAATTTCATTGAATTCCTTACAACTTTTAAATTTTTGCAACTTTTGCAAGCATACAAAGGTTGTTTAGTGTGCAACAAGCATATGTACATGGGTTTTCTAGCATGCAAAAAGCATATGTACGTGGTCTATAGTGGTGCAGGGCATGTACATTCTCTAAAAATGGTTTTTTAAGAAGATCTCCTCAGCAGTGCTTTGGAAAAATATGCAAGTAAGAGGGCCAAGGCCATGTATGCATGGATAGGACATTTTAGGGCTATAACAGATTCCCCCTAATGTGTGAGGTCAGAACAGAAACTGATAGCCGAAATACATTACAATATCTTCACCAATGTTGTGAGCCCGGGACCAAAGTTCAGGAGGTTCCATCTGCAAAATAACAATTATCTCTCTGAGGTGGGCATACCCATGCTCGGGATGAACTGAATCATGGTTGCTAATAAAATACACTACAGATCCATGTCATATAACTATTTAAAGTGTATCCGTGAGAAATACACATCGGATCTACATCTCAAAATCAGTTGAAGATATACAAGTATAGTATCCATCTTCAAGAAGCTAGTCATGCCTCATGGTTGGAGATGAGGTCTTCATAGCTCGAGCAACAACTTCAAAATCTTCAAAATTCAGGTAGGAGTATAATGGGAGTGTATAACTCACTACCCCGAGGTCTTCGACAACTCGTCGGGAAAGACATGAGGATATCGATGATCAAGCATAAAACTTCATCGATTTTGAATCTGGACTTGACTGGACTCTCGGGATGGAAAACTCATGGAAGTCGAGAGACAGACTGCAGAAAGGCTAACTCAGGTTGAGTGAAACTTCCCTTGGAAAAAATCATGAAAGATGATCAGACTCAGGAAGCATGACATTGACATAAGTTCACGATGCAAGAGGCAATGCAAACTCTCCATGTGTTTGGAAGAGTAACCAAATGGAGGAGGACACAACTCTATGTAGAGAGAAAAGCTTCCTAAGGTCATACTAGATCCCAATGCTTGAAGAACAAAATGAAGGATGTGCTTTGTCCAAAGGAGACTCTATGTGTTTCTGAAAAAATAATGAATATTTCTCGTCCCCTATTTTTGGAATATTTGTTTTTTTTGTCTTTTTCAATTTTTTAAGAGCTTGAAAAATAATAAAAGAATGTTATGTTACAAAGGAGGAACAAGCGTCACAAGCAAGCATACTAGTTCCAAGTGCATGGAACACACTAATTCTCAGAGCAAGGAGACATGTGCAAGAAAAGGACACTCGGGGAAAATTCCTCCATGGGTCAGGGTGTCAGGTCACAGAGGAGGGAAGTGCTACAAGGCTTGCGTATAAGGAATGCTTCAAAGGTTTAATTGAGAGCAACATGGAGCTCGCATTAGGCCAAAGATGCAAAGATGAGACTCACAAATGAGATTAAGAAAGACACAATGAGACCCCTTCTATGTAATGTTTACGAGCCCAGAGAAGGTAAGCTCGGTAGTTTTTTCACATTTAGAGAGTCTGAAAAATGTAGAAAGAAGACTCCAGGGAGTACCTTTTTCGCAGATAGTCTAGTCCGTTCGAAAAAGGGTTAAACTTGCACTGAAAAGACGTCTATTCAAAACCATTTTAATGAGTGTGACAAAGACAAGTTCACTCAGCAATCTTTTCAACTTTAAGGAGTCTGAAAAGAGCTTGACTATGGACTCACAACCTTTTTCTGAGTTTAGTCTCCTTAGCCCGAAAAAGTATAAAAGTTACTGAGGAGAACTGTCCCGACGAGACAAATCTCTCGAGGCATACATTTTTCTGCTATAATCTACAGGCTGGAAAAAGGGTTAAACTCATGCCAGTAGATGTTCTTCTAGACCAATTTAACAAGTGTGAAGGAACAAGGTCACTCGATGATATTTTCAATTTTAGGGATTCTAAAAAGAGCTTAAGTATGGACATTGGGGGGGTTCCTTTTTCGTAAGTAATCTCCAAGGCCCGAAAAAGGTGATAAACCAAAACCAAGGAGAATGTTCATTTTTCAAATATTTAGTCCCTCGGACCCGAAAAAGGGTTAAAATTACACCCGAGAATACTCTTCTAACTAATCGAAGTTCCTAGAGCATATCTTTATTCATAAAATTAGTCATCTGGACCGAAAAAGGGGTAAACTATCGTCGGACAGATGTGCCTTCAAATTTGAGTTTGGCGAGCATGAAGGGCAACAAGATTTCTCATCAATATTTTCATTTTTAGAGAGTCTGAAAAGGGCTTAAAGAAGACTCCAGGGGGCTACTTTTCTCTGTTAATCTAGAGGATATCAAAAAGAATAAATACAGTCTCGTTGGATGTTGTTTTTGAATTTCAAAGCAAGCTTGAAAGACAACAAAGCGTGCTCATTTGGGAGTCTCAGGGGTAAGGCATGGGATGAGGGTGCATCAAATGAATGAGGCTTTATCTTGTAATCATGACAGGACTAACAAGGACTCCCGAGCTTATATTCATTACTGACAACATGGACGCCAGAATCCAGCAAGGATCTACCTAGGAAATCCATGTAAAGATAGGATCTACCACCTAATTACGACACTTCTAGAGTAACAATGAAGGTACTGTGTCACACTTCAGGGGGGTCGATTCTATGGAAAAGCGAAAAATACAACGAGATGCAAAAAGTGGAAATGAAATCCTAACTTATATGGAAAAGGCTGAAAAAAATAGCGTTTACCAAAGGATACCCAAAAAAGTGACCCATCCCTAAAATTACCAAACCAAAACAAAAAGAGTATTGGAACGACCAATAAGAAACTCAGAAATGGAATCAAGTGATCACCAAGCCAGGAAAAATGACTGAGTCAAAAAGTGGAAAAAAGGGCCAAAAAAGTATATAAATAGAAGTTGATAGCTCATTTTTACCATTGCAATTCAAAAATTAACCAAAAGGTGAAAAAACCCATTCGCTAAAAGAGTTGATTCTGGGAGCTTCAGTGGACAAAACGACCTTCTACTTGGACCAAGCAACTACAAATCCCTCCCTCTTACATTTCAATACTTCTTTTAAGCATTAATTTTAGTTTTTGAGGGGGCACGCTCTCCTAAAAAGAGCGAGCCTACATGCATGTGGGTTGTCCAAGGACAGCCCGCGTATGTACTCGGGCATGAAACCACCAGCCTATGTACATACGCGAATGTGTATGAGACATCCCACGTACACCTTTGCAAGATTTGAAAAAATAAAAATACAAGTACTAACTCTCCTCCACTTTTCCATGAAACAGGATGTATGTTCACTAGAGGGAGAGGGAGCATGAGGACATTGATGTTTTGGTCGAAGAGGACCCTATACCCATCGCCACACTAAAACAGTGTGGGCTATGGAAGTTTTTCCAGTGTCCATTCATGAGGGCACAACCTAGGCTGCTCAATGCTCTTGTGGAGTATTGGGTCAATCACTGACCCCCACCATAGAGGATATCTACTTCTTGAATGCTCTCTCGAGGAGAAAGGAATCGGTCAACCTGAGGACATTTCCCCTTGGGCCTTTAAACATCAAGGATTATATCTAGATGTACTGTGAGACCGACACTGAGAAGTTAGGTTCTCAGGTGTCGATTCACAAGATCACCAGTCTATCTCTGTGTGTGATCTTATTGTTGATCGGGCGGATTAATGGATCCGCAACCCTACATCACGCCTCCTGGGAACACATGCATTGTGCCATTCAGTGTCTAGAGGCACACATGTTTGACTGGAGTATAACCATGCTGATGTGCATGAAGAGACAACTTACAGAGTGTCGGCAACATACCAACAAGAACTTCGGGTTCGATACCATTTTGTGCTCCTTCTTCGAGAGGGTTCCCAGTCTCATTCCTAAAGAGATAGTATGGGGGCATGTAGCCTCCTTCCCAATAGTATGTAGGTGGGAAGCATTGTTGCCACAACAAGGTGGAGGGAGGACCATAGAGGCCTTCGACGAAAAATTCTTTGACTAGTGGGCACGACAGATTCTGGTGATTGAGGATTACCCTTATGTAGGGATCAACTTCACCAGAGATCCAAACATGCCTATGCCTCCCGGCGAGGAGCGAGGCGAGACAGGTAACATACTTTTTAATTTTTTATAATTTTTTTTTTTATATATATCATTTTTATATGTGTAAAGAGTACTGAATTTTGTATATGTTATGTATAGATGTGGGACCTATGCGACTAGCGGACTTCACTAGGACTCGATGACGTCCTCGATAAGAGGCAGGACCAGTAGCAGCTGGAGGACCATCAACTATAGGGAGGGCCCCAGCAGGAGAGGCTGACATATTCCTGAGACGATTGGAGCGCAACCTCACTGCGCTCACTCGTACTGTAACTATGGCTGAGATCGAGGATCTCCCACCTTCTATGCAGCCTCATATTGTAGTAGGGGTGCCACGGACTTGGGTTCACCTATTCGGGTGTTTGGCCAATGTCGTTGTACATTATGGAAGGGCCAATAGGCCCCGTGCTTAGAGAGCATAGTCCGTTGATGTGGTGAGGGAACTTTTTGTATATGTATATTTTGAGGGCATAAGCCCAACAATGTATATTGAACACTTTTGAGGCGTTCGCGCCCACCTATGTACTCATGACACTTTTGGAGATATATATAAACATATTTTTTGTCTTATGGATGACATATTTTCAAATGTATGTACATGTGTATGTGTGTGCAACATCCCAATCTAATATTTGATTAGCTAGAGTATATGTTAGATGATTAAATCTCCTAGGAACATGGATATACGTAATGTAATCAAAATAACGTTCTAAGAGACATACCCTAAGGAATCATCAATCCAGAGTGGGATCATAAAAATGGTAAACCCCATTTAACTGTGACACAACTAGCTGAGAATCTAAGTAGACCCAGAGGTGAGAGATTCCATGTGACACAACGTCATGAAGAAATTCTATCACTACAATGTATTCAACAACATTTTTTGTAGTGTTTCCTAGAAAAATACCTTTGGAAGATAGCAACTGGCCTCCAAGTGTGAAAATCACCCAAGCTATGGAAGAAGGTCTTCGAGTGTGTCTGCTAGCGTTGTTTGCGAACCCAAAATACACCTCTGATTCACTTGACATCTGCCACAGTGAAAAATAAGACATAAATAACTACACATCCACAAAACAAAAAAGACAAAAAATGTATAAGAATCTATGCATATATACAGGAATTCACCTAGGTGACCAACCTAAGAGTAATACTTCGTGAGGTAGATCCCATTTATAGGCTCCACCAAGGATTTTCCTTCAAAATTAACTAGACGGTAAGCTCCCTTCTTCAAGACCTATTTCATAATGAACAGTCTAAACCACATGGGCTTGAACTTGCCTGCCCCTAGGGGATCTTTGTCTTGATCATGGACCAGGACAATATCACATTCAGAGAAAATCTGAGGATTAACAGACCGATCATACGGACACTTGAATCATTTCTTATGAGCCTCATTGGTTGAGGCTGCATCATGAAGCTTCTCATCGAGTTGCTCGAGATATAGTAGGAATTCCTCAAGTGGTGAAGTGTCCGGCAGTAATTCCACTGCCAACTTTAAAGAAGGAATCTGACACTCAATAGGTAAGACTGCTTCCAGCCCATATACGAGTTGAAAAGGTGAAAAATCAATTTCAATCTTCACAGAAATTCGGTAGGACCACAATGTTGAGTACACCATCAAATGCCAATTTGACTTGGCATAATTGATCGTCCGCTGAAGAATAGCCTTGAGAGACTTATTCACAACTTCAACCTAACCATTTTCTTGCGGGTAATAAGGTGACGAATGTTCTTGTTTGAACCCAAGTTTTGATGTTAACTCGGTCATCATTTTGTTTTGGAAGTGACTTCCATGGTCAGTGACAATCTCCTTCAGGATACTGAAACTTGCTACTATCTGATTAAAGATGACAAGAGTTGCAGTTTCACCATCATTTCTAAACGTTGGCATATCTTCGACCTACTTTGTGACGTATTATACTACTACGATGATGTAACGATGCCCCCTGGTTGAGGTCAGGTGACATGTAGTAAATTCAATCCCCCACTTGGTGAAAAGACCAACAACAATGACAGGAAACATAGGAGGAGGATGTGCCCACATCTTCTGACAGAAGATCTGTCACGGGTGGAACTTCTGGACTGCCTCAATGCAATTCTTGATTAATGAGGTCCAGAAGTATCCTACACATAGAATATTTTGGGTTGTTGCCAACCCAGAAAAATGACTGCCACATGCAACAGTGTGACAGTCGTTCAAAACGAGCTCAACTTCTTCATGGATAAGGTATCGCTGAAAAATGCAATCCCTGCCTCAACGATACAAAGTGTCATTGAGTATAATATATTTTTGTGCCTAATGTCGAATTCGTCGATGCTCATCAAAGGAAGCAGAAGCGGGGAACTTAAAAGTCTGGAGACAGACCAAAATATCTCCCTTAATAGGCAAATTTTCGGGTGTGATATCACTAGACTCGACCAAAAGTCCCAAAATGCATTCGTCAAAGACCAATGAATTTTTGGATTTCGCAGAAAAAAATCCAAGTCAAACTCATGTAAGATGACTATCAATCTACTAATATTTTCGCCAATGATTCCTCGTGTGAACACATATTATAAAAGGTTCATGATGGCGATGACAGTGGTCTTGCGAAACAAAATGTAGTGACGAAACCGTTGAACAACATAAACTGCTGCCAAAGAAAACTTCTCAACATGAGAGTAGTTAAGTTCTAGTCCAACCAGGCCTCGACTAAGGTAATATATAACATGCTCTTCGAGCAGATCATCTTCTTGAACCAAGACCATGTCGATGGTCGAATCTGTAGCAGCCAAATACACCAAGAAGTCTATGTTATAATCAGTAGGATGGAGCAAAGGGGCAGACGTCAGGGCGTGTTTCAACGCTTCAAAGGAGCGTTGAGAAAATTCATGCCAACAGAATGGGACCCCTTTTTTCAAGAGACGCATAAACCCTTTGGTTATCTCGGCGTAATTCACGACAAAATGCCGAAGAAAATTTGCTTTCCACTGTAATCTTTGAAGTTAGGGTATCGTGCACGGGGGAGGCAATTGAACTATCACCTCAACCTTGAGAGGATCGACCATGATCCTTGTTTTTGATACAATAAAACCTAAGAGATGACCTGCCGTCACATAGAAACTGCACTTGTTAGGATTCAAGTGAATCCGATAATAGCGACATCGCTCAAAGACTAGTCGAATATGGGAGGGATGATCAGATCTCTTACGAGAGCATGGTGCTAGATCACCAAGATACGCTTTGACTATGTATCTAAGGTCATGAAAATAAAACGACATGGCCCACTGAAAGGTAGCTCCAGCATTCTTTAGGACAAAATGCATCTTACGATACGCGAATGTTCCCCAAGGACAAATAAAAGTTGTTTTATGCTAGTCCTCAGGTTTGATTTGAATCTGATTGTATCCTGAGAAGCCATCCATGAATGAAAAGACCTCGCAACCTACGCACTCATCAAAAATATGATCGATGAACGGGGTGGGAAAGTTTTCTTTTAGATAGGCCTTATTCAAATCACGGAATTCCATGCACACGTGAATCATGCCATGTTTTTTGTTAACTGGAACCGGTTTTGACACCCATTATGTCAATTGTACAGGGTAGATAAAACCGTATTTGAGCAGTTTTTCTACTTCTTCCTTAATTGTTGTCACTTTTTGAGGATTTACTGGATGAATCTTATGTCAGACCATTTTGGCATCAGGATAAGTCGTAATTTCATGCTCGATAATTCATGGGTCAATGCCTGGAATTTCCTCATAAGACCAGGAAAAAACGTTGCGTAATTCTTTGAATAACTTAGTGTAAGTTCGAATCTCTTCGGGGGAGAAATCCGCTCCAACAAAAACATTCTCCACAATGCCATAGGTTTTGGAGATATCGATTAGAATCGTTGTATAAATTCTTGCCATGTTACCCTCAGTGTAAACTTTGTGCGTAGCTAGAGGATTGATAGGACAAGAATTATCTCCATCCACGGTTGAAACAAATTCTCCCGCGTCTATTCTACTTAACTTGAGAAGGAAGTAAGATCTATGACGTAGATCATCCCAAGGTCTATCGGGACCAGTCATTTCCTCGAGAATTGCCTCGTCATAGGGAAAGACTAGGTCTAAAGTTTCTTGAGTGGCAAGATAATCTTGAGCCTACATAGGCTCGAGAACTGGATCTAACTCCTGTGTGGGAGTTAGATCGGGGTTGGCCGAAGTTTGTTGGAAAATTTTGTATGCAACCTCAGTCGCAGACAAGGGAATGGCCATGCCAGGATGCCATGTTCCTTCCATCAAGGCCAATGGGGAAGGTAAATTCCACAGATCGTTAAAGTAGCTTGTTCGAAACATTGACACTTGTAAAAATGCAGCCCTCGGCTGGTCCGGAACAACCGATATAAGCTTTACATCGCCCGAAGGCGACGTGTAATCAAAAGTTACCATCAACGACAGAAATAAACCAACACTTAAGTTGACAGTGTCAGGCTGCAGACTATCAATCATCGGGACCATGGAAGCCCCCGATGAAGGGTCGGGACGGGAGAAGGACAATTGGTCAATGATCACAATCTTGTTGGGTATGTGTTATATTCTTTGCATGTGTGTGTGTGTGGGTGCATCGGATACGACAACTATGTTTGACGATCCCTTCACCTAG
>ML789987.1:325728-343124 GCA_009831015.1 Picea engelmannii | reverse complement strand
GGGGTAGGTATGCCCCCCCCCCCCTGGTTACGCGCAGCGCCTCAAAATTTCTTTTTTGGGCGGTTTTTGCTATTTTTAGCGGTTTTTGCTATTTTTAGCTGATTTGTAAATTAATTCTGGATTAAGGGATTAGGGTTTTGGTATCTACAAAATACCTAAAAACATTGTACATATTGTATGGCGAATGGTGAAATTCGATATAATAAAAATAAGAAAGGTTTTCCCGGTTGAGGGTTTCCGGTAAAAATCTTTGTGTACTCTGTGTATGAGCCATTGATTAATTTCTGTATTGCTTAAGAATCTATATGCATTGCTTTACTTCACAGGTTTAAAACTTACAAATCTGACCCTTGTGTGGAAAATACAAGACCTGAAAAACCGTAGCAACCACTACATGCATCGCATAAGTCCAAACATGGTTTTTCCTCCCAACTGCATGTGGAAGGAAGGAATAATTCCATGTGGTCTAAATGACTGACTTTCAAATGTTGTAATCAATGTAGGCGACGGGGACAACCCAGGATGGCCAATGGCCTTCCAACATGCCAACGACATCATGTAATTTGAGGCACCCTCATCAACCACTGTACAAAAAAATTTCTGCGTAAAAGATTTCGTGGTGTAAGCCACTACTATCTGAAAAGAAACGTGGTAAGGAAGACGAGATTTCAAGTCAGTTGGATCGAAAACAATCACTTTTGGGTTGCAAGTCTCTTCTGCTCCCAAGGAGGACAATAAAGCTTTTCTCTGTGAGGGGCAACTCTGGAAGACTTCCAAAGTAGACATTATGCAAGGGGTCTACAACGAAGTATTTTTGGGCAGCCCTCGCATTTGGATTATGAGAAGCATTCTTAAACGCATATTTAGGGATGTGAGTCATTGTTTCTCCTGCCACCTTATCTATCTAGAGAGGATTTGGTGGGTTAGTGGCTTCCTTTCCCTTCTCAGCAGATTCTGACATTCCATAGTCTCGTGTCCTAGTTGTTAAATGAGCCTTGACATTCACCATGTAAATATTTGTGGTCGCGTTGTTATTGGTAGGCGCGGGGGATACCTGACTGCCCTCCACCACGCTCGTGGATGCAGAAGC
Source organism: Picea engelmannii (assembly GCA_009831015.1). NCBI lineage: Eukaryota > Viridiplantae > Streptophyta > Pinopsida > Pinales > Pinaceae > Picea > Picea engelmannii. The sequence continues at coordinate 342,034 of ML789987.1, read as the reverse complement.
CTAAGCCATGTTTTTCTCTTGTGGAAAAGGATTCATCAGCACAACAGGTTGTTGCTGCGCTAATAGCTTATGGGATTCTGCAAGCCAAGGGCACAGATGAGTCGGGTTGTATTATGTGTAAAGATTACACAGATACTTCAACTTCTTCTTCTCTGTTTTCCCCCCTCCATCATTATTGGTAGCCTTTTTATCCTCTTTACTCTTCTTATTCTATTGTTTCTTCTTTCCCTCGGGTTGTTGGTTGGCCTTGGGATTCGTCGACTACACATTGTGTACATCCGACGTCTAGGTAGGGGGAACAACCAAACTCGGAGTCTAGCTAGCCCCATTATGTTGTATCGACAATTGTTGCAATTGATTCGACAACAGGTCCATGGAATTTATTTGTGTTGAGCCAACAATATCGTCGGCATGGGATCTAGACTTTTGCTTGGCCTTATCGAGAGTAGACTATGACGCATATGGAAAAATCTCATAGAGCATGTCAGACTGAGAGTATATTAGTTCAAGTTGTTGAGATCTCGTAATCGCATCCTCTTTTGAAAACACTATGGAAATCACTATGTCCTTGGATACACATGGCACCAAAGACTTCAGGAACCACTCAAGAAAAAAAGTGGGAGGGACCTTGACCTTAATTAAGCTCTTTCTACGCCGCCATTCTCGGATATGATCAGAGATGTGGTCAGCCTTGGTTTTCTCAAAGTTGGCCAACAATTCGGTGTTGGCATCGTATCTCACAAGTAACTGGAAATGGTTCAAGAAGACCATTGCCAAGTCATTGAAGTAAGAGTACCTCGAGCGATCAAGCTCAATATACCATTTCATAGAACCCCCTATAAGAGTGCGTTGAAAAAGGTGCAACTGGACAAAGTCATCCTTCAACGAGTTTGACGAGCACCATAAATGAAAAGTTGTCAAATCATCTCCTCGGTCCTCGCCAAGATTTCCCTAAAATTTAGGAATATCTTAGGGTAACTTAGTTGGCATAACGGGCCAATGCAGATCATGAAAAATTGGGTCATTCAATAATCTAGACAAGTTTGGAAGATATAGTGTTGCCAGAAACAATAGTTTCAATTGTGAACTATTTACAGGAAAAGAGGGTCCTCGAGTTTGACTGGCACCAGGTTGCCAGGAAAAGTTGGACTGTTGGCCAGGGTTTTGGTAAAAATCGTGGCCTTGACCAGTAGAGGGAAATTGCTTCTGTTGGGGTATCATCGACTGACTCCTGAAATTGGATGACATAGCTTGTGTGGGGATTTCTCCCTGCATTGCATTCCAAGGACCTTGGAAGGGGATGCCCCCAGCCAATCCGATGGGCATGGGTATGGAGCCCTGTTCGGGATTCCATTGAGTATGGAAGGGGTTTCTCCCAACTGGCATCCATTACAAGGGAATTGATCCCTGCCAAGGATTCCAAAGACACTGTGTGGAGAAAACTTCAGTCGTCGGTCCCTGTGAAGGAATATTACCTTGCACCGGGTTCTGTTGACCAAAACCGAGGTTTCCCCCAACCGAGACAACGGCCGAAGAAAAATCATTGTTCCCAAACACACCGAACAAAGAGAATGGAATAGATCCCACTGGCGTTGTATAAGACGAAGGTCCTAAACTGCCTCCACCAAACAAGGTATAATTAGTGTTTGGCCTTATTGGCTGCTGATGTCGATCGAAGGGGATGGAGGAGGTATATGACCCCCACCATAAGGGATAACATTAAAAGGGACAGAAGTGCCCCTAGTTGACCCTTGCACGAGAGCGTTTGAGCTCCCTACCCCCATACCCATGGTCTGTAAGGTAGAGTAAGTAAGAACCGAGTTTGAATAAAATTTGGGCATCCCATATGAGAAGGGAGGGCCCATCACACTCTGAGTAAACGGAGCAGTGGTTGAAGCCGATAACGATATTGGACCATTGGCCGAAGTTGAGGGAGTTGAGACCACTATGCTCTTGACTAGCAAAGGTGGGAGAGGAGGTAGGATGCCCCCTGTGGTAGTATCCATAATGGGAGTATGAGGACTCCCAGATGAAGTAGCAGCATTTGCTTCCATTGTCTCTTGTAGGACTAGTTGGAGCTCAGAAGGTGTCACATCGGGAGGGATAATCTCAATCAATATAGACGCTGACAAGTCAGTAATCAGAGGGTTAGCTAGTCTGAGAGCCTTTGCCTCAAGGTCATAAATAGTAGGTTCCTCTGGAGTCGGAAAGTCTCCTGGTGGAGCAGGCTCGACCACAGTTTCCTGTGGCTTGGTCACTTTGAATGACCCTTCTTGGCCAAGTCTTCACTACAATGGTGGCAGATGTGGCTCTAATGTAACCAGCGACAGGCCCTGAAGCCTTCGCAACCAACGGAGTTATTGATCTTATAATTTGTGAAATGATCAACTGACACAGTAAGGATTGACTAGCATTGAACATCAAGGACACACTAAAATTGTTCCTAAAGAAAAAATCAAGCAGCGATTATCTAGTAGGAAGGACAGTTACACCAATTGACACTAGAGAAACTAATCGGTGTAAGTGCAACTCGAACACGAAAGAACCCTCTGTGTATACTCTGCGAAGTGTGATCCAATGTCTGCCCCAAGTACTGTGGTATACCCCCACAGTCACCCATGTAAGTCCCTAAAATATGGGAAACTAGGTTCCCAACTCGAAGTCAGTTACTAAGTGGGTACAATCGATAGTCGGGCATATCATAATGAGAAGGATAACAAGTCTGAAGCCTATCAAGGGTATCGAAAGAAAATGGTCCGGAAGACAATAGAGGATATCGAATCGATTCGAGGCCCATGAAGCTCTGTAGGCAAATGCAGTCAGTATTATTCCCGAGAAATACCCTCAATACACAATCCCCACTACGTTCAGTCCATCTTTGGAGGGGTTATCTTCGCTTCCTTTCCTCACATGACCTCGTGTTTATCCCCTGTGTTATAGGGGGTTCCTGGCTAACTCTTATGACACTGGACTTAAATCACTCCCTAACTCAGACTACAATGTTTGATTTAAGTGGCCTTGAAGAGTTTCCTCTCCAAAACTAATTCAAGGCCCTAAAACCCTAAACTAGTTTGTGAACCCTATAAACAGAAAAGTCTAATGTATTTTAGATTAGGTGTTATTTTTAAGGCTTGATTTACTCAACGGGTATGGTAGTGAAACTAATGGTGTTATCAAGAGACTAATAAGGAGGAGAAAATTAAAGCACTTGAAAGAAAAATTACTTTGAATTTAAAAACAAAACTTGTAACTAACTCTTTGTAAACTCAACTTTTCTTAACTGATATTTCAAGATCTTTTAAAGAAATCATAAAACTTGCTTTCACTTGACTACAAACTACTTATGTTTCAATAAATCAATAAGAAATTGGAAATAAAGAATCTTTTTTCCTTTTTGTAAATAACAACTTTAACTACTTCACCAAACTAAATTCAAGAAAACAAAATTTCTTTTTTTTTGAACTGCTTTAAATAGAAAAAACTGAAGTAATTTTTTTTCTTTTTTCAAAGAAAGTAAAAAGGACAAAAAAGAAAACTAAAAACAAGATTGGAAAATACCTTCAGCCCACTGCGGATCGCAGGGAATCAATCAAGAAACCAAAAAGGGAGGATCTAAGACTCAACAGCTTGCTCAAAACCTTTTTAGGGTAAACACAAGAATACTAAGAAAACAAGTAAGTTGGAACCTATACCCAAGCTATGGCCACAGACAGAGGCTCTAGTTGATCCAAGAAATCCCTGAGAAGTGTGAACTTCAATCATGAAAGAGGAAAACTCTCTCTTTTTCAAAAAAAAATCATGAAACAGAGACGCGGGTTGTTGCATCAGCAGCCTGCATATGTATGTGGGTTATTTACTGTGCAGAGCGCGTATGTACGAGGGATGACCCAAGACAGGGCACATACAGCTCTGGGTCTTTTTAAAAATGAAAAAGACCATGAAGTCTTACAGTGCAGGGACAACTGGTATGGACCCTGGAGGTGACCAGAACTCCTTGACAGACTCAACAAACTTGACTGAAACTTGAAAGGAAAACAAAAACCAATCAATCAACCCAAAACCCCCTAAAAAACCCTAGATATATCCCCAGTATGGTCGCCATTTCTGCTAGTGGGAAAATCCCCCCTTTAAATACAGCAAGGTTTAAGATGTAGACAGAGTGAATGACCGTCTAAAATTCAATCTATTTTCTACTCTACCCCAAACATACCAGAACAAATGAAAAGAAAGCAATATGAGAGAAGATCTATAACTGTACCTTTTATCCCACGTCTGGTGATGATCTCCTCAAGCTCTATAGTTCCAACGACTGCATGTCTCCTCCCAAGGTTGAATTGCATCCAAAAATAGGAAAACAAGGACTACAATGCTATTCTATTCATTATTTAGCGTTAGATATCAAATGCTAAATATAAATCAAAGATAATACACAAAACATCATCATTTGGGACAGAGAAAAAACATTATTTTATTCATCAAACAAAGACTGAAACTTACAATCTATGTCGGCCACTGTTACACGAACCTGGTCCAGGCTCCTCTTTACAATGCTCCAAGTGCACCTCAAATAGGCCTCTTCTCTCAATCCTCTGATCACCTCAAAGGAAGGGAATGGATTGAATGGAAGAAGGGGTTGATGAGACAATGCTGAGGCAATATCTCGCAAAAGCTTGGGCAAGGAGGGGAAGTGAAATTGGGCAAAGTTTCACTATTCTTATGATTGGATGTGAAATGAGACCCCAACACCTTCTTTTATATGACAAAAGGAAGGTTATTCAGTTGGGTGATGGGCCATAGCAGGTGAATTGGTTGGGAAACCTCCAATAGCCCGTGAATTTCACCGAATTCCTTACAACTTTTTAATTTTTGCAACTTTTGCAAGCATATGCGGGTTGTTTAGTTTGCAACAAGCGTATGTACATGGGTTTTCTAGAATGCAACAAGCATATGTACGCGGGATGTAGTGGTGCAGGGTGCATACATGCTCTAAAAAATGGTTTTTTAAGAAGAGCTCCTCAGCAGTGCTTTGGAAAAATATGCAAGTAAGAGGACCAAGGCCATGTATGCATGGATAGGGAATTTTAGGGCTATAACAGAAAGAGCACATTACAGGGCCCCATCGAAAGCTATGGCCACATCGCTATGGGCCTTACACTATCACCAAGGTTGTGGGTAGCAATGATTTTGAGCTCAACACTCCACCCTTCCTTGGCTTGCACCCAGTTTTCAATGTGGACCTCCTTCGGCCACATTTTCCACCATTATTGGACACCTCAGAGATCGTAGAACAATTGACACCAACAGAGCTCAACCTTAACTACTGGAACACCCACTGATCAGATAGTGGACAAATAGGTCAAGGGAACTCTCCAGCAGAGGATCCATCTTTATCGGGTTGTCAAGGTAGGGAAACTCCTACACCAAGGAAAGTGGCTCATCAGGGGCCAAATTCAGAAGAAGTTTCCTCACTTGATCAGGGAACTCAACACAATTGAGACCATTGCTTCCTAAGGGGGGAGGATTGATCAAGGTGGATATTGGTGGCCACCCACCTATTGTGATGTCCTGTTCCCAAGAGTAGGCGAGCAGGGAGTGACTTAGTAGTCTATATGTTCCCGTAGACTATAGTCAGGCACAAACAGGGAACAAGATGGAGAAATAAGGAGAAATTGATGGCTAAACGATGAATTAAGCCAAAATACTTAGGAAAAGTCACTTAAGCCTAAGTCAACAAAGAATTAGAATGAAAAGGTGCTAAAGGGGGACTTAATTAATTAATTAATCACCTTAGGAGGAAAAGCGCCTAGCTTAAGTGAGGTCAATGGTGAATTAGATTGCGAAAGGTATAAAGGGAGGAATTTGACCTAATTCCTCATTATGTGTTGTTATGATTTGATGTTGAGAGTTCCCAGAGGAGGAAGAGAACCGACCTTACTGTTTTGTGGATTCCTAGAGGAAACCACCACCATTGATCGGTTTCGGTGTTGAGAGACACACCCTAACCCATTGGAGATACCATCCAGGTATTTCATCAAACTTTTCAGGAGTATCCATTGCAGAGTGCACAACTCATCTAGTGAGGGAGCAAGTCAGTTTGAGGGTTTGGAGATATGCATGAAATTCGAGTCCAGAGTGAAGTTTCCTTCCAACCCATTTGAGATCCAGCCAGGGCGCTTCTATTGAGCCATCTATCGTCGGATTCTGACAGTTGAATCTTGCATATCACCTCATCCATCCATTTAGGGTGCAACTCTTCCAAACATACATTTGGGGTTGCATGCAGAGTATCAAAGTAGATCCGAGCAATTCCTTCCGACCCATTTCCGCATTTGGCGAGACGATCGTTTTGATCCATATAGCATCAGATTCTGTTGGTGGAATCCTTTAGGGTGCATCCAATGTCCCGGTAGGTGCACAAACCACCCAAGGGTCTAGATCCAGTGCCTCAGAGACCAGATCCAAGATCTGGCACTCATCCATTTCAGTCTAGAGGCCAGGGCGCTTTTGTTGGAGTAGTTTCTAGCACATTCTGATGGTCTATTATTTCAAACGATTTTTCCAACCGGTAGCGATTATCGTACTTCTACGGAATCGCATATTTTGTCGATCTATCCATGCATGCATTAGATCTGCTATCAGCTTCTGATCATGGGTATTTTTATGCTATTTTCTTGTATTCCAGTGATGATCCATGAGATCTAGCTAACGTTTATATTCTATATTTCCAGTAGGCTATTGTATTTCCATGCTTGAACCGTATAATATATGATATTGGGTTGTTGATGTTCTTTACTTCTGCATGTGTCCTTTATATGTTGTTAAAACCATAAATATGCAACATGCACATGCAATAACCAACATGCACATGCAATAACCCACATGCACATGCAATAACCATCAAGATCTCAAACATACAACTGAAACGCATCCAGAAACCCCTAGTGTATCAGATCTGCAAGACAAAACAATAGATTAGTAGAAAATATCTTGATCAGCGGGATCAGGGATATTTCAGTGGTATCAGAGCTTTAGTCCTGCCAACCTGTGACTAAATACAATGAATACAACAGAAGAACCAGATGGTCGTGAGCATGTAGGTGATGAATATGCCACTTACAACAGGTGCAGGGATGGAAGGGATAGGCCTAACTTTCCTCCCTTCCATCCGATTTCAGAGGAAGAGGAAGAGGCACACAGAGAAGTAGAGAGAAGAGTTGAGCGCGAAGCAGAGAGGAGGCTAGGTGACATATATGAGCGACCAGAGGGTAGTGGTAAGGCCCCCGTGGATCCAGATGCAGCCTTCATGTAGTTTATCATTGATATGCTAGCTAGTCAGCGGACCATGTCTCAATCTTTGGCTTAGGTAGCGGATAGACTGGCTATGGTAGACATTCCAGGCACACAAGCCCCACATGCAGCATAGGGGAACTCAGGTGCAAGCAGTAGACCCTAGTCACCCACTCACACATACACCTCTGCGAGTAGGATTCCACGTCCGTTGTTTCCTAGTTTCTATAGGGCACCCCCGGTAGCAACATAGATACCGATAGAACAAAGACCGCCCACTCATGCAGAGGACATTGTAGAGTATCAGAGAGAGTATGCAACATTGGGCCATGACTTTCATCAGGATATGACCTTAGTCGAGTATTGTGGACTCAGACTCAAGAACCACCCCAGAGAGCCACAGAGGGGAGGACCACAGCAGCAATAGCAGTAGGGGCATAACATTAATTTCATCCGGAAAGTTTGTAAACTCACCATACCTTCTTTTGGCGGATCATCCAAATGCACCGCTAGAGCTTGGGTACAGAAACTAGACACCTACTACAAGCTCAACCAGATGACTAAGTCAGAGGCCATTAGTTTCGCCACCCTACACCTGGAGGGTGAGGCACATGAGTGGTGGTATCATGGATTGGTGACATTGGGTCATAGTCGCATCACCTCCTACAGAGAGTTCATAGAGAGACTCATGGATAGATTTGACAGGAGGGATCCAGAGATCCATTTTAGAGATCTAGCCTAGTTGAGTCAAACTGGCACAACAGAGGCATTCATCTCAGAGTTTCAGAGGGTAGCAGTGGCAGTGACAGACATATATGAGCCTCGATTGGTCATGTTATTCACAAAATGGATCACAGATTCCTTGAGAGGATGGGTGAAGGCCTACTGGCCTCATACCTTACAGGATACCATCCGACGCACTAGAGATTTGGCGGATTCAGTGCTAAAAACTAAACCCTTCACCAAACCCTTTGTACCACAGAGAGACAAGGATCAGAAGAATCCTCAAAGGGAATGGAAGGGAAATCCCAAGTTGGATGATGATACGAGACGGGAATTGATGAGGAAGAAGCTTTTCTTCTCTTACAGAGATCTTTGGGTCCCCGGGCATAGATTCATGCGGAAGGGACAGATCCACTATATTGAAGTGGAATCAGGAAGTGAGGAGGAGGATGAGGATATTCAAGAACTGAAAGACAGTGATTATGAGACTGACACCACTCATGAGTCAAAGCAGCAACCGAAGAAACCTCAGATACCGGCAAGGGCACAGCCTTAGGAGGAGGCAAAACCTTTTAGATAGGTGAAAGGGGATACCATAGCCACCCTTTCAGGAGTACCCAGGTACAACACTCTCAGGCTCAAGAGCCTTATACAAGGGCAACACATGACAACGTTAGTTGATGGTGGGACCACCCACAACTTCATAGATGTGTCCTTAGTAGCCAGGAGGAGGTTATGCACAAAGGAGTTTGATGGATTCCATGTAGCAGTGGCAGATGGATACACGATGACATGCCTGTATATGATCCCTAACCTAGAGGTCAAACTAGGCAAGTACACCCTAACAGACACATTCTATGTAGTTCAGTTGTCAAATACTGATGTCATGATAGGGGTACAGTGGTTGTATTCATTGGGGGAGATTGGGTTCAACTATCAAACATTGACCATGAGCTTCAGAGATTCCAGTGGATCACGAGTTGTGCTGAGGGTAAATTCTATAGGAGCACCTCGAGTAGTATCGACAAAGAGGATGGAGAGGATCTTTCATCACAGATATGTGGCTTACGCAATAGAGTGTTTGATCACCACACAAAAGGATTCTGAGGGTAGGAAGCATTACCACCCACAGATCAGAGAGCTTCTGGGTCAATATGAGTCAGTATTTGGGCCGATATCACCAAGGAGACCACCCAACAAGGGATTTGAGAAAATGATTGAGTTAGAGGCAGGAGCTACACCGGTGATTACAGCACCCTATAGGCACCCCAAGAAATTCAAGGACGAGATTGAGAAAGAAATAAAATAATTGCTTTCTATGGGGCACATCAAGCCCAGCATGAGTCATTTTTCATCCGCAGTCATCCTGGTACTGAAGAAGGATGGCACATTACAGATGTGCATCGACTTCAGAGCGCTCAACAAGAAAATGATCAAGAATCATTACCCCATTCCACGCATAGATGAGTTGATGGATGATTTACATGGGGCATTCTTCTTCACTAATATTGATCTACGCTTAGGATACCATCAGATCAACATCAGGGAGCAGGATATTGAGAAGACAACATTCTGATGTCATTTCAGACACTTTGAGTTCTTGGTCATGTCGTTTGGACTGACCAACGCACCAACTACTTTCCATTCTTGCATGAACCATATCTTTAGAGGGCAGTTGAGGAAGTACCTTATGGTATTCTTAGATGATATATTGATCTACAACAAGACATGGGATGAGCATTTAGCACATTTGGGGAAGGTCTTAGATATTATGCAGGCACAGTCTTTATATGCCAAGGAATCCAAATGTGAATTTGGCATGAGGGAACTACTACACTTGGGGCATATCATCAGTGGGCAGGGAGTATAGGTTCACCAGGAAAATATCAGGGCCATTGTAGATTGGCCAATGCCCAAGAATATCACGGAGCTGAGAGGATTCTTTGGGTTATGCAGTTACTACAGGCGGTTCGTCAAGGGTTTTTCACAGTTGGGAGCACCACTCACAGACTTGACCAAGAAGGGTGATTTTCATTGGACAGAGGAGTCACAACAAACATTCGACAAAATGAAGGAGGTTATGAGCACATGCCCTGTTCTATCCCTTCCATACTTTTCGCGGTTGTTTGCCTTAGAGTGCGACGCATCAGGGGTGGGGATTGGAGCAATTTTGATGCAAGGGGGCCACCCCATCGTGTTTGAGATTAGAAATATCAACGAGTTGGAGAGACTCTATCCTATTTACGACAAGGAGATGCTAGCGATCATGCATGCCTTAACCAAATTCAGGTAGTGTCTAGTTGGCAACAGGTTTGTAGTGAATACTGATCATAACAGTCTCAAGTATTTCCTTGATCAAAAAGACCTCAGTGAGAGGCAACAGAAGTGGGTATCAAATATCCAAGCCTTTGACTTTGAAATTGAGTATGTCAAGGGAAAAAGGAATATCGAGGCAGATGCCTTGTCCAGGAGGCCAGCAGGATGTTCGATGATGGACATTTGTACAGATTGGAAAGCTCATTTGTTGGTGGAATACTCCAAAAACAAATTTGCTTGTGAGGTGATGGATGGATAGGTGATTGATGATAGATATAGGGTTCTTGATGACATCATTTTCTATAAGGACCGGATCTACTTGGTTCCAGAATCCACCCCGAAGGCGAAAATTCTGAAGGTATGTCATGATTCACCTACAACAGGGCGTCAGGGGTACTTCAAAACATATAGGCAGATCAGGGAGAGATTCTCATGGAAGGGTCTCAAGGATGATGTGTTGAAACACATATGAGAGTGCATGACTTGTCAGCAGAAGAAGTATGAGAAGACACACCCCACAGGGTTACTACAACCTCTACCCATTCCAGAGTAGAAATGGGAGAGCATTTCCATGGATTTCATTACAGGCCTTCCTAGAGTGCAGGGCAAGGATTGTATATTTGTGGTGGTCGATAAACTGACCAAATTTTCACATTTCTTTGCCATACCCATAGAATACAAGGCCATACAGGTAGCAGAGTTGTTTTTCAGGGAGGTATTACGGTTGCACAGGTTACCTAGGAAGATAGTTAGTGATAGGGATGGGCGCTTCATCAACACATTTTGGCAGGAGCTTTTCAGATTAACAGGCACAGATCTAGCCACGAGTACCAGCTACCACCCACAAACAGATGGGAAAACATAGATCGTCAACAAAAGGGTGGAAGGGTATATGAGGAACTATGTGGGGGGTTAGCAACACACTTGGGTGATATGGTTACATATGGGTGAGTATTGCTGCAACACAACTTACCATATGTCTATTAGGATGTCACCGTTCAGGGCATTGTATGGATACAATGCACCCTCCTTTATAGAGACTGTGTTTGGGGACAGCAGGGTCCCGAGGGCCAAGGACTGGGTGGAGGAGATTCAGAGGATTCTTCAATCAGTAAGGGAGAACTTGCAGTCATCTCAGAATTAGCAGAAGATATCTGTAGATTGGCACAGAGTTGAGCGCAGTTTTAAGGTAGGGGATTTGGTTTTTCTGCGATTACAGCCATACCTACCAGTGACAATCCTCCTTGAAGAGGAGTGGAGTAGAGAAGCTAGAGTCCAAGTTCTACAGGCCATACAGAGTCATCAGGAGGATAGGCGAGATGGCATACGAGCTAGAGCTACCAGAAGGTAGCAAGATTCATAATGTATTTCACGTCTCTTGCCTTAAAAAGGTTGTGGGACAACCGGTTAGCATTTCAGAGGAGTTTCCACCCTTGGATGAGGAGGGTCAGGTGGAGCTAGTGCCAGAGGAGGTATTAGAGCAGAGAGAGCGTATATTGAGGAGGATGATCATCAGGGAGTTCTTGGTTAGATGGAGGGGTCTTCCAGTAGAGGATGCCACATGGGAGGGAGAGCATATCTTACAGCACCCAGGATTGATGTTGCTTGAGGACAAGCAATCTTGAGAAGGGAGGACTGTGATGTCTTGTTCCTAAGAGTAGGCCAGTAGGGAGTGAGTTAGTAGTCTATATGTTCCCGTAGACTATAGTCAGGCACAAACAAGGAACAAGATGGAGAAATAAGGATAAATTGATGGCTAAACGAGGAATTAAGCCAAAATACTTAGGAAAAGTCACTTAAGCCTAAGTCAATGAAGAATTAGAATGAAAAGGTGCTAAAGGGGAACTTAATTAATTAATTAATCACCTTAGGAGGAAAAGCGCCTAGCTTAAGTGAGGTCAATGGTGAATTATATTGGGAAATATATAAAGGGAGGAATTTGACCTAATTCCTCCTTATGCATTGTTATGATTTGATGTTGAGAGTTCCCAGAGGAGGAAGAGAGCTGACCTTACTGTTTTGTGGATTTCTGGAGGAAACCACCACCATTGATCGGTTTCAGTGTTGAGAGACACACCCTAGCCCATCGAAGATACCATCCAGGTATTTCACTGTACTTTTCAAGAGTATCCATTGCAAAGTGCGCATCTCAACTAGTGAGGGCGCAAGTCAGTTTGAGGGTTTGGAGAGCTGCACGAAATCCGAGTCCAGATTGCAGTTTCCTTCCAACCCATTTGAGATCCAGCCAGGGTGCTTCTATTGAGACATATATCATCGGATTATAACGGTGGAATATTGCATATCACCTCATCCATCTATTTAGGGTGCAGCTCTTCCATTTGGGGTTGCATGCAGAGTATCAGAGCTAATCTGAGCAATTCATTCCGACCCAGTTCTGAATTTGGTGAAATGGTCGTTTTGAGCCATATAGCATCAGACTCTGTTGGTGGAATCCTTTGGGCCGCATCCAGTGTCCTAGGAGGTGCGCAACCCCCCCAGGGGTCCAGATCCAGTGCCTCAGAGACCAGATCCAAGATCTGGCACTCATCCATTTCAGTCTAGAGGCTATGGCACTTCTATTGGAGCATTTTTCAGTGCATTCCGACGATCTATTCTTCTAGACGATTTTTCCAGCCGGTAGGGTTACTGTACTTCTCTGGAATCGCATATTTTGTCGATTTATCTATGCATGCATCAGATCTACTATGATCTTCTGATCACGAGTATTTTTATGCTATTTGCTTGTATTCCAGTGATGATCCATGAGATCTAGTTGATGTTTATATTCTATATTTCCAGTAGGCTATTGTATTTCCATGCTTGAATCGTATAATACATGATATTGGGTTGTTGATGTTCTTTACTTCTGTATGCATCCTTTATATGTTGTTAAAACCATAAATATGCAACATGCACATGCAATAACCAACATGCACATGAAATAACCAACATGCACATGTAATAACCCACATGCACATGCAATAACCATCAAGATCTCAAACATACAACTAAAATGCATCCAGAAACCCCCAGTGTATCAGATCTACAAGACATAACAATAGATCAATAACAAATATCTTGATCAGCGGGATCAGGGATATTTCAACTATTCCAACTGACTCCTCTTGACAGTTGTTAGTTCAACACGTTCTTCTGTAATTCTTTGTAATTTTGGTTTCTACACTTTCGTGGTTGTCTGAAGTGCTACACAATTTCTAGGTGGAGATTGGTGGCTAGCCATCTAATCCAACTGGCTTATTTTGGAATTTTTCATGTCAGTGCATCTTTCTGTACTTATAGGTCCATTTTTGGGCCCTACATAGTGTTTTTTTGGATTACCACAGTCAAACTATAGACATATTCAGAGTTTGAAGGAATAATGTGTAGTTCTTGAAAATACCTTTCCAATGGGCTATCACATGCCTAAAATGGAGGTCGTATGCAAAATTTACGACCCCGAGAAGTTGAGGTACCAACTTGCCCATCGAGGCCCACATACTTTTGGCATTTCATCTCCTAGGTTTAGGTTTTTGGATGTTTAGGGTTTTGGAATTCATGACTAATGTTAAAATGGCCTCTGGAGCCTCATTGTAATCATTTTTCTCAGACAGATGCGTGTAGCAGCCACATCTCTTCCCATAGATAGCTACCACCATTCAAACAAGTTGTTTCCAGTTCTTTAGTTTTACAGTTTCATCCTATTTTATTTATTCAATAAAAGTTATTGTTCATTAGATATCTTTTGTTGTTCTTTATATCTCTGTGTTATTGTATTCAATATGTTATTCCTTTCATTCTGCTCATAAATCTGGATCATTCACTCATAATTGTTAATATATTATCAATAAATGAAATAACAAATTCTATTTCAATAAATATTCACATATACGCATGTGTTCCTCCATATTTTAGGATTTATGGTTGTAATCCACACCTAGTTGTGCAAGAGCCCCCAACCCTTTTTTTCTTTATCTTTTTTTATCATATCCCTTTATTGTTGTAGTATTCTCATTTTGAGTATTCAAACACTCAATCCATCCACTAATATAAACTCCCAATGCCCAAACCCTTATATATAACCCTCGACCCTAAATTCATATTCATTACCCCTCAACCCTTTAATGATTGGACCTTAATCCTCAAACCTTCCCCCTTAATACTAAGATAAAATAGGAATGGACTTTATATTGCCCAAAAAAAACACTATAAAAAAAAAATCAACTAATTACGAATATCAAAATTTTAAACATAATAAGAATGCTAACTCTATCCTGCAAACACCTTGGATAAAAGTAATGTCCAAAAGGATTTAAAGGAGTTATATGGGGATTAAGAGATTAATGTGTTTCAAAATGAGATTATAGCGGATTGGGTGGAGAAGGTAAAATTTGATCTTCATAAATATTTAAAGGAATTTAATTTGGTTGAGAGGGGATCATAATGAAAAACTATAATTTTTCCATGGTGAACTCGTCCCTTAATTCTTAACTCTAAACCCTTAACACAAAATGCATAACCTTTATCCTTCAATTCTATAATGATTAAACCTCAACCCTTACCATACCCTTTCCCTTTAATCTTTGTCCCTCAACTTACATCATCCTTATTTCTTAAGCCTCGGCCTTTAACCTACAACCATTGAGCCTTATTCCTTCCCATAAACTTAACTCTCTAAACGCTTATTTCTAAATCATTAGAACCTTAACTCTTAATTATTAACATCAAACCTTTAATTAATTTAATTATCGGATTGGGTGGAGAAGGTAAAATTTGACCTTCATAAATATTTAAAGGAATTTAATTTGGTTGAGAAGGGATCATAATGAAAAACTATAATTCTTCCATGATGAACTCGTCCCTTAATCCTTAACTCTAAACCCTTAACACAAAATGCATAACCCTTATCCTTCAATTCTATAATGATTAAACCTCAACCCTTACCATACCCTTTCCCTTTAATCTTTGTCCCTCAACTTACAACATCCTTATTTCTTAAACCTCAACCTTTAACCGTCCCTCAACTTACATCATCCTTATTTCTTAGGCCTCGGCCTTTAACCTACAACCATTGAGCCTTATTCCTTCTCATAAACTTAACTCTCTAAACTCTTATTTCTAAATCATTAAAACCTTAACTCTTAGTTCTTAACATCAAATCTTTAATTAATTTAATCATTTAATGAAAAGTAACTTATAAACTCTTATTTCTAAATCATTAAAACTTTAACTCTTAATTCTTAACATCAAATCTTTAATTAATTTAATCATTTAATGAAAAGTAACTTAGAAATTTGTAGAATAAAATATATTGAACATAAACATTTTTTTTCTTTTTTTTCTACGTAATACTTGTTATCCCTGATATCTAGGGATAACTAGGAGATCATGTCTCGAGGCCCACAGGTCCTAGACATGATCTGCCGAGAGCAGGATTGACCTGAGCATGGCCCTGGAGGGCCCATCTTTCTTCTTCTTCGCCAGATTTGTCCTGTCAGCAGCAGCAGTTTCCATCACCATCGGCTTGGACTTGCATCAGAGAGGACTCTTGCTCCATGAGGTAATTGGTCTGAGGTATCATGGTATGTGTCATTTTTTATTATTATAACCTTCTTGTATATGCATTAGGTTCCTTTCATTTCTGATAACTGCTTGGATCTTACACTAATCCACTTGACCATTGTTGGGGTGATTGATGGGGTGACTTAGCAAGCTTGTATTTATGGGTTTTGGTTAGCCACCAAAGGGGATTTGCAGAGCCATCGTTCCATTCCCACCATTCTATCATTATTACATCTTATCTCCCGCACATCTATCCCATTCCCCTAGTCCGACCATTTGGATGACCTTTTGAGGGTTACACTTTGTCTTGTGGGAAGAAGGGGCTAAAGGCCCAGGGGGTAAAAGCAGCTGGTAAAAGATAAAAGCCATAAGAAATGAAACCTAGAGATGCTTCGCCCAAGGGATCCCCGAGAAGGCAATA
>ML789987.1:303846-314654 GCA_009831015.1 Picea engelmannii | reverse complement strand
TTTTTTTTATATTGAAAAATTATGGGAAAAACCTAACTCTTCTAACATCCAAACAAAATCACTGGATAGCCTTCAACTTATTATTAGTTTGAAGATTTTGGAAATTTAAAATTTATCATTAATTAATTTGTCAAGTGGTTTGTTTTGTTTGTAGATTTTGGAAATTTAAAATTTATCACTATTAATTTGTCAAGTGGTTTGTTTTGTTTCTAATAGTTTGTAGATTTTGGAAATTTAAAATTTATAATTAATTAATTTGTGAAGCTGTAAGTGGGTTGTTTTTGATTGGCAAAGTATTTAAAAATTTAATTTTTTTATTAATTAATTTATTTTATTTATAGACTTAGTTAATTTTCTGTAATTATTCATAGTCACTTATACATCAAGGCTTTTACATAATGATGATATGCAAGTGTATGAAATTATATTAGATTTTGGAAATTTAAAATTTATAATTAATTAATTTGTGAATCCGTAAGTGGGTTGTTTTGTTTTGAATGATTGGAAAAGTATTTAAAAATTTAATTTTTTTATTAATTAATTAATTTTATTTATAAACTTAGTTAATTTTCTGTAATTATTCATAGTCACTTATACATCAAGGCTATTACATAATGATGACATGCAATTGTATGAAATTATATTATTGGTATATATAAATTATAATCTTTCATATAATCATTTCACTTAACAGTAAATCATTTCACTTAACAGTAAAGTCCATCTTTTTCTTATTAACTTTGCAGAATGTAATGTTTTTAATTAATTTTTTTATTTGTATCCTTCAATTAAATGTACCAAAATCAATTGAATATAATTAATATATTTTTTATATCATTTTCTTATATTAATTATAAATGTTTTATTAACATTATATAAGTTATTATAGCTTTATTCAAATATTGTTATTATGATATAAATAACTTTTATTTTAAGATGAAATTAAATAAATTTGTTTTTCTCTAATTTTAAGATAAAATAAATTTAGTTTTTTTCTTTTCTTTATTTAAAGAATACATTTTTCTTATTAATAAAATGTATAAAATGTTGTTGAGAAAAAATTGTTTTATTATAAACTAAGTTTTTTAAAGTTATAAATTAAATAAATTGATGAGAGGTATGTAGAAAAGGTGATGGGGACATCTATTAAGAAAATGGGTAAAAGATTATTATTTTTACTTAAAATATAATGTTTATTGTTTTTTAATTTATTAATAAGATTTGTTTTGCAAATAAAATAATTGGATTAAATATTATTTAAAATTAATAAGGTTTTTTTTACAAATAAAATGATTTTTTTTAGAATATCATTTTTATGTTTGAATATAGTGGAAATAATAGTACTAAAATTATTATGGTTTTTCTAAGAGAAAATATGAAATAGTAGTTGAATTATGAAATTAGGTAAATCTTATATTATTAAGAGTAAGGTAAGTTAAAAAAAAATGGTGCTCATCCTCAACATCTTTTGTATCAAAATTTTTATAAATTCTCTCATCATAAAGTGTTTTTGGTTTATTTTAGTATTAGTGTTAATTTTGACAATATTTTTTTTGATGAGTAAGATCAAGATGTGTGAAAAGTAGTTTTGATTACTTCAATTAGAATTTATAAAATCTTTATATCACTTCTTTATAATTTTATTGTCTTTCCATGTTGTATCTTTAAACTTCATAGAAATGCAAGGAGGAACAAGTAGCCTATTTTTTCTCAATTTGAGCAATTTGTACTTGTATATTCCAAAAATTGAATGTGTAAGGAGTGTTGCATTTAATTTAAAATTATAGGTTATTAAGTGTTTTGGATTTGCTCAATTTTATTCTAAGTATTATGATGGATGTTGTAGGCCCAAAATTCACAATTTTAAAGGATATCTAGGATAACTAAAGTGGTGAAAATAAGTTTATTATCCAAATCCTAGAGATGAACATTTATACATTTCATTTAAGATTGTAATAAGATTTCCAACCACAAATGTTTTTTTCTCGACATAATGGTCCTAGTTCAAATGAGAATTCAAATGAATGCCTTCAAGTACTTGTAATATTTAGAAATTTAAATTTGTTATTAATTTATTTATTTTATTTGTACACTTAGTTAATTCTATTATCCATGCTCACCTATTGATCAAGGTTTCTCTATAATGATGACATGCAATTGGTAATATATAAATTTTAATATTTTATAATTTCTCCTATAATCATTTCACTTAACATTAAAATCCATCTTCTTCATATTAACTTGGCTAAATGTAATGTTTTTAATTAATTCTTCTACTTGTATTCTTCAATTATATATATTAAAATCAATTGAATATAATTAATATATTTTTCATATTATTTTCTTATATTAATTATAAATGTTTGTATTTCTATTATATAATTTATTATAGATTTATTCAAATATTGTTATTATAATATAAATAACTGCTTTAAGATGAAATTAAAGAAACGTGTTTCTCTCTTATTTTAAAGTTAAACAAATTTAGTTTTTTTTTTTTTTAACAAAAATATTTTTCAAATAAATTTTATTTTTTCCTTTTTACATTTTTAGAAAAAACATTAAAAATACAAGAACAAAGATCTCTTATCAATAAGATGTTGTTGGGAGAAATTTCTTTTTAACTAAGCTTTTTAAAGTTATAAATTAAATGAATTTATGAGAGGTATATGTAGAAAAAGAATGATACAGATTTTTTATTTATTTTTAATTGAATATATGTTTATTGTTTTTTAATTTACTAATAAAATTTGTTTTACAAATAAAATAATTGGACTAAATATTGTTTAGAATTAATAAAGTTTGTTTTACAAATAAAATGAATTGGATTAAATATTTTTTAGAATGTCATTTTTATGTTTGAATATAGTGGAAATAATAGTACTAAAATTGTTATGATTTTTCTAAAGAGAAAATATAAAATAGTAATTTAATTATGAAATTAGGTAAAGTTATTTTTATATTATTAAGAGTAAGATAAGTTAAAAGGAAATGGAGTTCATCCTGAACCTTTTTTATAATTTCTTTCATCATATAGTGCTTTTGGGTTAGTCTAGTATTAGTTTTAATTTTGACAATATTTATTTTATTCATTAAGATCAATATGTGAGAAAAACAGTTTTGATGACTTAAATTTCTTTTACTCCATGAAATAGTGTCAACCCTTGAGTTTTTAAATCTCTTAGGATGATCCAATAGTATGGATGGAAACGTAGAGACAGATAAAAACACAACTAAAGATTTCATTTAAAAGACTTAAATTAAGATTTAAATGAGTCTATGGTGGTTACTCATGAGCAGTATAAAGGAGCCTATCTTCTCTTGTTTTCTTAGATTAAATTATTTTCTTAGATTAATTATCATAATCTTGGTTTTATCGATATTAATGACAATTTCATCATTTGTGTTGGAGAACTTTTAGTTGATTGTAAATGTCTTCAATGGATTTTGCAATGAGAACAATATCATCAACATGTACAAGGACAAAAATGAGTCCAACCATAGTAATGCATCATTCATATTTTAAACATTATTTAATTTTATTGATATAGATGTTGAAAAGGTTGGGAAAAAGGGGGTACCATTGATTAACACCCATTTAATTTCCACAAACCACTTGTTATATCACATCTTAGTAAAGTCCTTTTCAT
Source organism: Picea engelmannii (assembly GCA_009831015.1). Lineage (NCBI taxonomy): Eukaryota > Viridiplantae > Streptophyta > Pinopsida > Pinales > Pinaceae > Picea > Picea engelmannii. The sequence goes on along the minus strand of ML789987.1, from coordinate 311,004 downwards.
ACAAGCCAATCACAAGACTATAGAGCTTAAGAGAAATATTTGTTTCTTCCACTATTTTCCATAGCTTTTCTATAGGCATAGTGTCAAAGGATTCTCTGAAATCAATGAAACAATAAATGAGACCTTTGTTTTTATCTCTATAATCCTCAACAATAACTCCAAGGGTGACAAGGTGATTGATTGCATCATGTTCATTCCTAAACCTTGTTTTCCCTTTGGCCCTTTTATTATCATTCTCAAGCCACTAACTAACTTTTCTTTTAAGAACCAACCCAAATAATTTTGGGAGGTCAGGGTCAATCGTGATAGTTTGATAATTGGGTGGGTCATCCTAGGTTTTTTATTTGAGTATTGGGGAAATTTTATAAGGGATCCTTTCTTGAGAGATTGATTGAAAACATGTTTAATATGAGGCTGAAGGATCAATCTCCTAAGTTTTAAGATCTCGATAAATGGTATTCTTCAATGTATTTAGTTTTTCCATTAGTGGCGTGCTAGATACTAGATTTGATATCTCCGGATGATAAAAATTGAGATATAAAATCTCTAGTTGATATAAAATAGTGTTTTGTTGAGTAGCTTGGATGTCCTTAAAAACTTAAGGGGAAACAAAATTTTGTTAAGATAGGATTTTTAATACCTTATGTCAATATTATTCAAATATTTATCTTTTTTAAGGGAGATGTTAGCCCAAAATATTTTAGGCTCTATCAAAGTCTCTCTTAATTTTTTATTAAATTTTTCTTTTTATTTATTTATAATAAATGCTTATAATATTTAATTTCACTAATTCTATTAATCTCATTGTAGCACCCATAGAAGTGTTACCACCATCTAAAAAAATGGAGGAAGTAATCCATAATTCATTCCTTAATAATTTATCACCTTGTTAACCAAGGCCTCGTGGCAAGAGCTTTTCCTTTGGGAACTCTCAGATCATTCCTTGGTTACACCTTGATATAAATTATCATCAATAACAAGTAGGGGAGGGAGAAAATATCCTTAATATCCTTTCCTTTGGGAACTCTCAGATCATTCCTTGGTTACACCTTGATATAAATTATCATCAATAACAAGTAGGGGAGGGAGAAAATATCCTTAATATCCTTAGCAATTTTATCACATTTTCACAATCAACATATCATTTTCCTAATTGTGATGTCTATGTTGAATGGAAGCAAGAAGAAGGCACGTGTATGCAATAAGGATCAACTTTACATATTATATTGTATAAAGAAAGAGGAAGTGTTACAACCTCCTTATACTTTTCATGTGTATTGGTGATTTCAACTTGGAGATCTCTCTATCATGAATACTTTGAAGAAACAAGAGAAACATGTCCAATATTTTGGAGACCTTCATCACCAGCTTCAAAGAAGGACATTTCTTCATTTTCATGATAGTAATACTCAGAAACAAAATATTCAAAAACAATCTTATTTTGATCCATGGTATCTTTAAAATAAGGGTAAGTTGGAGATTGTTCTTTGTCTTGTTCAATGTAGTTCGACCTTGATACCAAATCATACCTTCTTCTGATTTCAACCTCCAACTTGTCAGATGTGGATTTCATCTACGATGGGGTTAGACCAAATGACTAACCCCATATTCTCATTCCAAAGGACTTTATTGTCCATAAGAGGTTCTTCAAGAAGAATCATTTTTCTATTGAATGCTCATGTTGATATTGAGTGAGGAAAGCTACTTCATTTTCTTAGTGACAATCTATCTCTGGCTCTTCAAAACCATACTCTCAAATATCACCATCTTCAGGGAAAAAGAATAGCATGTATGTGCAACATTGTGGTCTTGTTGAATCTCTTGAACCCCATATGACTCGTTATTTCATTACACCATGCTTCAAAATCAAATGTCACTTTTTAGTAGGAAGATAAAAAAATTATGGATTTTCCAAGTCAAAACTTTTTTCCTCTAATACAACTATGTAGTCTCACCACAATTAGTGAGGTACTACATTCAATAGAAATAGGGATTTATTCCGAGGTTTGAATCATTGGGAAATATTGAGTTGATTCCTCTATATGATATTGAGATAATACAACAAAGTCGTAATGGAAGTAGAATGTCCTTCATTTCCCTTAATAATGCCCTATGATCATTATCATATCCTAAGGATAAAACACTCACTCGAAACTATGTCACATGAGGTGTTATACCCATAAATGTTTCCCTTGGCAATGAGGGGGAGCAAGTTTCAAGGACACCCACAAGAGGTCCCAAACCTCCCCCTATCTAGGCCAAGTAAATCCTCTAGCCAAAAGGGGGAATTTGTCATTGTTTTAAAAGCTTGTTGTCCACTGTCACGTTAGCAAAACGTCGACCTTCTTTGCAGTTGATGCTCTTCCATCCCAAGGGTGTTTTCCCTAATATTTATTAGAATACATCTTGAAAGAACATTTATTTCAATAACTTAAATGAAAATGTTTAAGAAAAAAGAGATAATCATCCACAACACAATTTAAAACACAACCACATAAAACCTTTCCATTGGGTGCATGTATCCCTCACTATGTGACATATATTTTGAAGATGCATATGTGAAGCAATTATTTCTAATTGTAAAACTATCTATTAGCATACACACTAACAAAAGGAACACATGAACTTGTAGAAAAGGCATAACCCGTTCAACTATATTCACACCAATGACAAAAATATATATTACATGGGTGTAACTATGATCTAGGCAGAAATCGGTGGCCACCCACCTATTCCACTCATTGAAAACAAGGGTTTCCACCTTGGCAGTTTTTCTACAACGTTTCGAGTCCTAAACTTTCGGGGTTGTTTTGAGGCTCTAAACAATAATTTTTGGGCCTCCCACAATCACACTATATGCTCTAGCCAAAGTGTGGCGAAAAAATGTGTATTCATCGGATAGACCTTTCAAACGAGCTATCGTGCATCCCAAATGGAGATCGTATGAAAAATTTACGCCCTTGCGAAGTTGATGTACCAACTACCCCCATCGAGGCCCACAAATGTTTTGTTGTTTCATCTTTCGGGGTTAGGGTTTTGGATTTTCTTTATGTTAAAAAGGCCTCTAGAGCCTTATTGTAACCATATTCATATTCTTTTGAATGAGTGTAGCCATCACATATCTTCTCAAAGATAAGCTACCACCATTCTAGTGAGTTCATTCACTATGTATTTATATAGTTTTTGTACATTTATGTCATTAATAAAAATCGTGCATGATTGTATCTTTGTGTTTATTTCCATATTTTTTTATATTTTATTGTTATATTTCCTCCTTCATTTCGTTCTCAAAATAATTTGGATCAGTGGTATGAGAGAAATCTACTCATTTTCTTTTCTTAGTGCATGTCCCCGATGAGGTCAGGGTATAGAGAGTTGGGTCATGAGCTAATTTCTCTTGATGAAAACCGCTCTCACTAGCCCAAGCAACCTCCCATGGTGGAAGAGAAGAGGAATGAGGCAACAAAAGATCCCATCACTTTGTTGCTCGTGAAATCCCTCGCGCAACAGAGGAACGAGATGTTGGATCATTTTTTCCCAAATCCTTCAACGATTGCCAACAATAACAAGCGTGTCTTCGTCAAGCAATTGCTTTGGAGACACTAATCCATTCAAGGTACAAATTAATTTTGATATTCTCGTATTTGAAGGTCAGATCGATGCAGATGCTTTGGAAAAATGGTTAAATTTTCTAGAAGGTTATTTCTCTATTCACAATTTTTTCGACAAAGAAAATATGACCTTTACACTCCTTAAGGCTCTCCCTCATGTCAAACATTGGTGGGAAACGTATTAGGAGAAAAATTACACAAAGGAGTTTGGAGTATTTGGGGCCAAGCCCACTTGTAATTTTGTAATGGATGTGGTCAAGGAGCAATATTACCCTATGGTAAACTATGATGACCAGTACATGAGATGGACCATGCTGCATCAAAAGCAGGACCAAACAATACCGGAGTTCACAAATACCTTTCATACCTTGCGCACCAAGTTGGGTATCAAAGACTCTGAGCGACATTTGGTTCTGAAATACTGCAAGGCTCTACACAAGTACATCCAAATCGAAATGGAGTTTTTAGACATCTCATCATTGGGAGTTTCTTATAGATATGTTGTCAAAATCAAGCAGAAATTTAAGCAACAAAACAAGCAGGAATTTGGTTCTGCAAATACGAAATAACCAAAGTATGGTAAAGGCAACCCTAACTCACAGAAAAATCAACCTCAAGACAACCAGTCCAAGCCACAGGAAAAGAAGGGTAATGGGAAGATGAAGAATGACGCTGGGAAGTGGTGTGACTTCCACAAAATCCCTTTGCACAACACCGATGAATGTCACTCAAAAAAATCATTGGTGGTCAAGCTCAAAGAAACAGAGTTGAGACCCAACTCTGAATCTGATTTGGACAATAACAAAAGGAGACAGATAATTGATGAACAACCCACTGCTACTATCATGACTGCAACAATCCAACTAGAAGAACCCGAAGATCCTGAGGAGGGGGAACACCTTTTCCATTCATAGATGTGGGTGAAGGGGACCCCACTGCATTTTATTGTTGATAGTGGAAGCCAGAAGAACCTCATCTCATCAGAGGTTGTCAAGTAGTTGTATTTTCCGACAACACTACACCGCAACCATACAACATCGAATGGCTTTGCCAGGGACGAGATATTTGTGTCATCCAACAATTTTGCCTATCATACGACATCAAGCCCTTCAAGGATGAGGTATTGTGTGATGTTGTCCCACTATAAGTCTATGATTTTCTGTTAGGCCAGCCATATATGTGGAGGCGTCATGTTTTTTGTGAGTCTCGACCCCGTAGCGTAATTCCTACTCCGGGGTCATCCCTACAGGATACCATAGGTAGTTCCAACTACTGCACTGACAAAATAGTGCTACAAAGTAATCTCTCATACCACAAATTTTAACCTCTTCACAACCTTGTCAGAAGAGAAGGGCACTGCAACCACTGCAGCATCGACCTAAGACCCTTCTATCTAATAGATGCAGATCAACAAGATTGTATAAGAGCACCAAGATATTCGTACTGCACCTACGGGGGTGCCTCCAAGTTATGATGAATCCCTTCATGTTATTCATGCTACATCTTCACACACATAGTCCTCCCACACTCTGGAAAATCATGCAGACAGATTGGTTAAACGGATCCAACCCCTCCAACAATAGGTTCATAACAACCTTCAACAAGCTAAGAAGGACAACTTCTTAAGCAAGGCAAGCAGCTCACCAAGGTTCGAATTCAACAAAAGCTTCCCCAGGGACTTCACACAATAGAGACCATTGCTTCCTAATAGGGGAGGATTGATCCAGGAATAAATCGGTGGGCACCCACATATTCCACTGGCTCAAAACAAGGGTTTCCACCTTGGTAGTTTCTCTACAACTTTTCGGGTCCTGAACTTCTCGGGTTGTTTTGAGGCCCTAAACAGCTATAGTCACACTTTAGTCTTTAGCTATAGTGTGATGGAAAAATGTGTATTCCTTGGATAGACTTTTCAAAAGAGCTATCGTGCGCCCCAAATGGAGAACGTATGCAAAATTTACTCCCTTGGGAAGTTGACGTACCAACTACCCTCAGGGCCTGCAAACCTTTTGGCCTTTCATCTTCCAAGGTTAGGGTTTTGGATTTTCTTTATGTTAAAAAGATCTCTAGATCCTCATTGTAACCATCTTCATCTCCTTGTGAATGAGTGTATCCATCACATCTCTTCTCATAGATAAACCACCATTCTAGCGAGTTCATTCACTTTGTATTTATATAGTTTATGTACATTTTTTTCATTAATAAAAATTGTGCATTATTGGGTTTATTTCCATATCACTGTATATTTTATTGTTATATTTTCTCCTTCATTTTGTTCTCAAAATAATTCGGATCAAACTACCTCATGATATAGATTTTCTCTCATATCGACATCTCATGAAGAGATAAATCTAGGAGGCAAAGTATGATCTAAAACACACTTAAGATAAGAACTATATCCTATGGTCATGTGAAATACATAGGTGGTGAAGGGCTCAATGATTGTATAGGGAGCCATGGGCTAACAATACCCTCCTCAATCATAAGTTTAAACAATTGTCACCAGTTAAACAATAAAAACTAGTGCATAAACTATATCATTTCCAAGTCTTCAATTTGAAACTCATAGTCTAAGTATTGATGAAGATCTCCTTAAAAGTTGTCAAATATGGATGTCGAAAACTCATAGAATCTAGAAAATCCCATTGCGAAAACACTTGAACCAAAAAGATTATAAATGTGCACCTATGTGAACTCTAATATATAATAAGAGAAAACCCTTAAAAGTGAACAACTACAAGTCCACCGCATCCTTGAAAATGCTCAACAATTCAATCATATGCAAAGAAAAAAATGCAAAAGAATATAGTTGTCCTTTGCTAACCCCATCTAATTGAACAAAATGTCTAAAAAAACTACTCTCGTAAATGGCACAAAAATAATGTCAAACAGCTTCCCAATCCTCAATTTAAAATTATACATGTATCTATCAACCACTTGTCTTAGGTTGTTGGTGTCACAAGAAGCATCAATCATCAATTTGTTTAGGTTCTTGGTGTCACAAGAAGCATTAGTCATCAACTTCTTGTTGTGCTTTATGTTCTCAATTTACATTTTGAACATCTCCCACTCACTTCTTACTCAATTTTTGTTTGAGTGAATCTATTAATTGATTCTTGTTATCCTTTTGCTTGTGAATATCAACAGTCAAATCGTGTCTTAGCTTCTTGGTGTCACAAGAAGTATTAGTCATCAACTTCTTGTTGTGCTTTATGTTCTCAGTTTGCATTTTGAACATCTCCCACTCACTTCTTACTTCTTACTCAATTTTTACTCAATTTCTGTTTGAGTGATTCTATTAATTGATTCTTGTTATCCTTTTGCTTGTGAATATCAACAGTCCAATCTTGTCTTATCTTCTTGGTGTCACAAGAAGCATTAGTCATCAACTTTTTGTTGTGCTTTCCTTTTGCTTGTGAATATCAACAGTCCAATCATTCAGAAATGCTAAGCTTCTCAGGACCATAAGAATGCACTGCGCATGATTAAGATATGCCAGATACCACCGAAGATACAAATGGAGTGTATGACTTAAACTATCCGATCT
>ML789987.1:270507-288906 GCA_009831015.1 Picea engelmannii | reverse complement strand
CATTACATTGCCTACACTTCTTTATATAGCTCTCCCTATCTCCTAGGAACCTTCTAGAGATCCTTCTCACATTTATTACATCTAACTACCATAGTGGGCCTTTATTAATATAGTAGACCTAGTCCACCTTATATTGAATGACCACATTCCCATATATGAAATGACTTCCACTAATAACACATAACTACATTCCCATTGGGTACCTCCCTAGGTACCCCATATTACCTCCCTAGGTATACTACAAACTCAAATTTTCATCATTATGACTTTAATGAGAAGAATGTATAATGATTCGAAGGTAAGAGTATGGTCGACCTGGGGTTTATTTTATAGTTTGGATCAAGTCTTAGCAGTTGTAATGTTGGAAGGGATTGGAGCTCATTTTATTCCTGGAACTGTTATTTTCTATTTTCTCCTACTGCTTTTCCTTCGATTCATGGCACCACGGGGTAGGAAACCTGATCATCCCTCTATAAATCAATCTTTTGTTGCCAAAGCAGACAAAGATGCAGCAAAATTTTATGTAGACATTGTTCCTGGAGAAGATAAGTCCACCATGCAATATATGGAGAAGGAATTTCTCCTTGCGCGAATTTAAGGAGGACGAAGAGGTGGAAAACCAGGTTGAGGGTCTGATTCTAGATCTCGGATGCACTGAAACTAGGAATTCAAATTTTTTTCGTAATTTAGAACTCTATTGGAATACACACATAATGGTGGCATTGGGGATGTTTCCCAAGTAGGAGGATTTTAGACAGTTGAAAGGTTGAATGGAAGCTTTAGATATACATAATGCATACATTGTTTAGGTTCTCACTTGGATGGCATAGTGTTTGGGCGGGACCTTCACTCCCCCAACGAGACAATACTCTAAAATGAAATCTTCAAAAGTTGTTGTCCAACGAGGTGCTTTTGCAACCATCCACCCCAGGTTTCTCATGATTGTTGAAGGAAGATTCTCTAGCTTTAGTTTTCTCTTTTGTTTTTGTTATCTAGATATATATAAGATGGCTAATGTTAGAAGCAAATGTGAACATGTTAAGACACATACTTTTTAGTTTTAATTCATATGAATAGTTTAATGGTTTGGTTTCCCTTCAGGGGCAGGTTGTTTTGGATACCCCGAGATTGTCATGGTCTCCTTGGGTTGGAATGGCTATGCTTACTCTGTATACTCTGTTTATAATTAATACAATATATACTTACTTTAAAAAAAATATGAAATTTTTGGTGCAATGACTTATGTTATGTCATAATTATAATTATAATAATAAAGTCCGCTCAATTAAAAATAATAATAATAATAATATTTATAAAAATAAAGTCTTAATAATTACTTTAGTTCGGTATATAATTACATTTTTAATATATTAAAACAAAAATATTTTAATGTATATTAATATATTTTATAATATTAATATATTATAAAATATATTAATATATTAAAAATATATATTGGTTTGAATTTGTTCTATTTAGATTTTCCCTAAATTCAATTAATAGATCACGAAAACAATGTAGTGGTTATCCTAGTAATATATGGAGTAATATATTAATATATTTTTTAATATTTATGTTTTGTAATACTTTAATATTAATGTATTAAACCGACATACACCCATCTTAACCCTAGATCTATCAAGTGCCCAGAGGGATCAAATATCTGGATGTGCAAACCTTTTTTAGAGTGAAAAACTTAAGAAAAATTTAAATTTTCTCACCTCAAGAGGTTAATATGAATCTATGTTGGTTTTAATGCAATATTTACAATAGTGAATAATTTATTGAAATCAAAATAAATTGTAAATGAAAAAAATAATGTAAAAATAAAGAAAAAGAACAAAATATTAACTCATAAAGAATGTCAAATATCCATTGAATCATGACTAAGGGAGGTTGGATGGATACCTAATACTTTTAAATTCTAAATACTTCAATCCATTACAGGTTGAATTTCAATTTTTTCCAATTTCATAATCTTTAAAACCCACTATCGTTACATTTAATACACATACACACATAATATAGTGGAAAAATAAATAAGAAAGATTTTATAATAAAAAAAATTACAAAATCCCTATATAAAGTAACTATTATAAAATAACTCTAGTATGTGTTCATGACACATTAGGAATATATCTTTACTATTAAGGTAATATAACTCTATATAATTTTAAGTATGTAATAATCAAATATAATTTTCAAAATGATTTTTTTATAACATTTTGAAGAAACTTGATTACAAATTTTCTATAATCTTTTGAAGAAACTTGGTCATGGAATTTTCATTAGTAATTTAGAGAAATTTCTGTGACAACTTTATGTGAACACCCATAAGAACAAGTGATGCATGGCAGCGTAGTCTCTGCCAAGTTGGAATGGGAATAAATGCACTGCTATGGCGGCACCGAGGAAGAAATAGAAGTTTGAAACAACAGAGACACGTGGGAAGCATCTTGAAGTACATGTGGTATCCATGCAGAGGATGACTCGTGTCAGTGTGTCACACGAAAACCATAAGACATTGGGCTAGTAGATGATCCCCAAAGAACCTCTTGAATTAGTTAATCATAATATTATGTTAATATGTGGTTAATATGCGAACGAGGCAATTTTTTCCTGGGGTGTGTATAGTTCAAACATGGGACTTAGAAAATTTATGTCTCAATGACTTGAAATAAAGGTTCATGGAAAAAAAGACCAGGAATCACACACATTAAACATTCAAATATAATAAACACAATTTCTTGACATCCAACATAGTTGAAGAAAAAAAAATTAGCATTATGATTTGAAATTTATCAAAAATTAATAATGTTTGTTACATATTTCTGGAATATGTTCCATATCTGGAATTTGTTCCATATTTCTGGAAATTTAAATGCTTTTGTCATATAGACTTGGATTGGGGCTCCCACGGACCATAGAAGAAATAAGTACAAGAAATAGGATTGTAGAAAGAAGAAGTGCGCAACGGTAGAAAGGAATACCTGAAAAGAAGAAATTGGAAGTTATGAGTCTTTGGTTAGCGATTTATTTTTAAAGAGGTAGAATAATTGGATTGATAAAGAAAGCAATATGTGATTAGTATAGACTTACTGTGAAGCTTATGCCTTTTTGTTTCTCTTGTTGACGACCACTGGAATCGTCCCAACAGGTTGTTTCCCTTCGTTAATGAGCTTGTCCATTCTCCTTTGGAGTCATTCTTCAATGTAGCTTCTCATGGGGGCCACATTGATTTCATCCTGTATTTCTATTTCGAAAAGCTTGTTTTCTAATTTCCTTAGATCCATAGAAATAATATGCAGAGCCTGTTCAATTTCTTCATTGTGTGTCGAATAGTCCACTAGCCAATTCTCGACGTCATCTTCACCATATTCAAGGATGTCGTGAAACTTTTCTAAAGACAACCCTTTTAAAATATGAAGTTTGTCATCAAAGGCTTGCTTGGTTAAGGACAAGGATTTGAGGATTAAGTTTGTGTCTTGAACCTCATTGGTACTTCCGGCTAAGTCTATTTGGGTCAAGTTTCTAAATAATTCTTCTTTCTTTGATATGGCTTGTTCACATGATTCGACAATGAGCTGCAGGTTCTTAACTTTATCTTTCCAACATGCTTTTAATTGTTTGATCTGCTTTGGGGAAGGGAGATCCTCTTATCTTCTTTTTAGATCCGATTTGTTGATGGCATGGTTGGAAAAATGGATCATCGTCTATTGATAGAAACGTTCTTCATTTTTTAAATTCGTCTGCAAATTTTCATGCAAATGATTTGCCCTCATTCGAAAGGAAGCTATATTTTGTGATGTTTCCCATGATTCAGTAATTAGCTGCATTATTTTCTTGATATTCTTCTCTACATAGCCTCTACAAGATGTGAGGAGGCTGGAGGATCCTTTTAACTTGGATGTAGGGGTGGCAGGCACAATTTTTTATAAAGGACTGGCAAACAATGTGATGGCAATGAAAGCCTCCTCCAATTCCTTGATTTGGTCATTTAGTCTGGAATTCTCCACTTCAATTCCTCCAATGGAATCATCAAGAGAATCAACAGTTGCACGGTGAAATCGGGAGATTTGGGACAACTGCATTTTCCTAAGGTTAATCTTTGAACTATATTTCCCTTTCTTATTTGTTACGTCTCTCTTTTCAATAATTAATTTTTTAGATTGGTTGTCAAAAACAATGCACTGGAATACGAAGGATTCATCTTCGTCAAAAATGTCGGTCTTAGCTATTTCCATTGTGGAACTATGGTGCATTTCATCCATGGGTGGATCAACTTTGTGGAACACGTCATGCACAGAAGTTTCAAGTTGCATGTCCTCACTTTCAATTTCGGGCTCTTCCGCCTGCCCTACAATGTTTTTTCTCTTCTTCGTCAGGGGAATCTTATGAGAAATATCAATTTTTCCGCGAGGAGGGTTCTTATCTCCTCCTCCGTTTGAATATTCTGGGGTTTCTTTCTTACTGGGGTGGTTCGTTGAAGTGATTCTTTGTGATGTCGTGCTCTTAGGATTGTTGTTCGGGGACTAGACATTCTTCTCATTGAAGCCTTTTCCCCCATTGTCTGTACAATTCGGTTGCACTTTGCAATGTCTCTATGTCGCAATTGTCAGAAGCAGGAGTGTTTTCATCACTGTCTATGTCTTTGGTCAGGAGTCTATGGATAAAAGAGTTGTTAAATCCAACTGATAGTAAATGTTCTTGAAAAATCCCATTAGGGTCGAACCCTCTTAGCCTTTCAACATGTTTTAGGTTCAAGTTTTTGAAATGGCCTGCGAATTCGATAATCTTGTTGACGTTTCTGAACACGAAGTCCCCAACTTTCAAGGGCAGAGGAATGAACTGTTTTTTTCTCTTTCCATGGAAAAAATGCAAACAGTAGTTGTATTGCCTTGTTATTTCTATAACAAGCATCTTGTCCATGATGTGACATGGAAGGAACGGAGGATTTTCCTTTGAGCCAAAGATCATTATTACATTGTAATTTTCCTTTCGTTCAAGTGTGCCCTTCCTATCCAAAAACTCGTTTTGCCTGGCCAGACATCCGGGGAGCATCCTTTCCTAACAATAAATATTTGAAAACCAAGACAAAGTCATTGAAAACCTCATAAAAACAACGGGAGGGCTTGCGCCTCCACAAGGCCTGGTACTTGAATGTTACTGGATTGAATTCATAGTTTTTTTTCTTGGACAAAGACAGTTTTGGAAACGGACAGCAATGCGCTATTGCGAAAATCAAGTAGGATGACATATAAAATTTATTCTCTTCTTTGAATCATGACATTTGGGAATAGATTTCAATGGAAATTAGCTTCCCCATTCAAAAATGAATTGTTCCTTGATTGTGAAGTACAAAATATAAATAACTATGTAGGAAATGCTTGTTGTGGATTCATGTCTCGTTATTCTTGTAAACAGCCAAGCAATTTCCCGGAATGAATTTCTAAAGGAACTGACCTGCAACTTTGTGATATCTTCAGGAACTATTGTCGGGTCTTCGAGGAACTCGGGCAAGAGGTCCAACCCGTTATCATGTTTTTCTAGGAACTGGTTACAGTCTTGTCCTCTGAAGTTCAATGTTGGCTCCGACAATCTTAACATCTTACGGAATACTTGAGGTGACAAAGAAACAAGAGAATGGCCATGCAGCAAAATAATTATTTGGCTTGAAATATATTTTTCGGCGCACCAAGAGACCACTTCCTTACAGTCAAAAACCTCAGGGATGTAGCCTTCACAAGCGATTCCAGAGGTCCAAATCACTTTGTTCTGGGTGGAATGGGATGAATAGTAAGAGTATGCCCTGGACCACTAGAAGTTCTGGTTCTCACATCTGAATATATGCATTGTATCTCCATGGAACTGTTGTCGAGTTGTTGCCATAAGTTTACGAGAACGTTCATTTGCTCCAGACGATGTTTGAAATGAAGAGTTAGAAGGGATAATATAACCCTGCACAAATCTTGGTCCAAGCGTGTGAATGGGAGATCTCATCGAGCCTTTCGCTCATTAATGACAATCTCGACGATTGTTGCATAATGCATTGTTAGCATTAAAGACTAGTAATTGCATACCTAGAAGTGCGAAGATGGCGGGTACGACAATGAGAAATTAAGGATTGGAGATTTCGTGAACGGGCCAACGCGACAACCCATGTTTGAGATGAACAATCGGAAGGGATAATATAACTCTCTGGATATCTTGGTTTAATGTTTATTAATGGGAGCTCTCCTCAAGCGTTTCTCTCATTAATGACAATGTTGACAGTTCCTACATGATGAGTTATTAGCATGAAAGGTTACTAATTTCATATTAAGAAAGAAGTATGAAGGTCGCGGGGACAGGAAAGAGAAATTAAGAAGTGTCTAATTATCGAAATCGGTCGGGCGAGCTTCAAAATAGGGTTACAAGGTACAACCGTTAGAGGTGAGGGTCTGTGGGTCAAATTGTATGTCTCAGAACGTTTTAAGTGAAAAATGCATAACACAAAAGAGGGCATGATGGGACAGTCCAGAGGGCAATTTGTATATCGTGGAACTACGGGTACTATTTGCATGCCATGGAACAATGGAAGAACAATTGTGAGCCCACCTGTCTCGGAACCCGCAATCAAAAATTTGGGTTAAGTATGGAATAGGGAAATGACTGGTTGGAATCGTTTTCGCTAATATATTCAAATTTGTAATAGATATCCCATTACTGGGCAAGATCCTTTTTGCATCTCTCTGGGAAAGTTCTGTGGCGATAGTCAATGTGACTGTCTCGTCGATCCTTTTTCTTTTTAATGACGGTCTATACGGTTGTTGCATGATGAACTGTTAGCATTAAACCTTGGTCGTTGCATACTTTGAAAGAAGTGCGAAGGTGGAGGGAATAGTAAACAATGACTAAGAATTGGAGATTTCGTGAACCCACCAACCCAAGGATCCGCAAAAGAGATTCCATGAAATGGGAAAGTATGGAAAGTGGTTAGATGGGCTTCAAACTAGGGCAACAATGGTTCCCCAGGGGACATGACTTCTCTAGGGTCAAAATGTAGCCTTGGAACTTGAGTGCAAAATGTGTACCATGGAAGAGGGGATAATGTGGGACTCTAGAGGTCAATTTGTATATGGCAGAAGTGTGGGAGATCTCCTCGAGCCTTTCACTCATTAATGACATGTTTAAGTTTCATGCATGATGAAGTGTTAGCATTAAATATTACCAATTGCATATCCAAAAATAAGTAGGAAGGTGGCGGGGACAAGGAACAACAATTAAGGAATGGCTAATTATCGAAATAGGTTGGTCAGGCTTCAAAATAGGGCTACAAGATACAACCAACAGAGGAGAGGGCCTGAGGGTCAAATTGTATCTCTCGGAAGTGTTGACCAAAGAATGTGTAACATGGAAGAGGGAATGATGGTGAATTCCTGCGGAAAAATTGTATATTGCATAAATCTTGGTACTGTTTGCTAGTCGCGGAACATTGGAAACAGAATCCTGAGCCCACCAGTCTGGGAACCCGTAATTGAAAAAGTGTCTAAGTATGGAACATGGAAAAGGTAGGTCGAACTCAATATACAGTGGTTGCAACATGTGCAACCATGGAAATGTACCACGTCATGAACATACAACCAACTTGTGGCTAACTATTGAAAGGAACGACGGACGGTCGGGTTCGTGATGGGGCATTCCAGTGGAAAAATTGTATATCGCGAAACTCTGGGCACTGTTTGCAAGTCACGGAATATTCGAAACATAATTTTGAGCCCGCCAGTCTAGGAACCCGTAATCCCGAACTAAGTATGGAATAGGGAAATGGTATCCCAGACTTATTTTCGCTAATATATTGAAATTTGTAATAGCTTTCCCATTACCTAGCAAGATCTTCTCTACATGTTTCTGGTCAAGTTGTGTAGGGATAGTCAGTGTGAATGTCTCCTCGAGGATTTTTCTTATTAATGATGATCTTTACGGTTGTTGCATGATGAAGTCTTAGCATTAAAACTTTTTCGTTGCATATTTGGAAAGAAGTACGAAGATGGTCAGCAAAGGAAACAATGACTAGGAATTGGATATTTCGTGAACCCACCAACCCGAGGATCAAAAATAGGGTGACAAGGTTTCCCTGGAAGACGTGAAGCCCCGACGATCAAATTGTATCACTCGAAACATTTGAATGCATAATGTGTAACACGAAAGAGGGGACGATGTGGGAGTTTGGCAGTCAATTTGTATATCACGGTGGTTCGGGTGTTGTGTGTAGTTCATGGAACAATGGAAGTTAATATAGAGGCCGAAATAATTAATGTGTATTGGGAAGTGTGTGATTGTGGTGGGGATGGAAGGGAGCCATAAATGGTTTGAAAAAATTTATGAACCTGGGTAAAGTGAAGCTTGCGAGTTGGAGGAGCCCGAGGTGGAATTGTAGATCAGGGAATTTATTTGGGTGCAAGATGTATATCACGGAATAGGTGGAAAATTTTGGCTAAGTATAGAAAGGAACGGTGGTCATTCTGAGTACTGTAAATGGTGGTTTAATTCGTGTTAATGGGAGATGTCCTCAAGTTTTTTTTCTTGTTAATGCCAATTGTTTTGTACCAGTGTGTTCAGTTGTCACTAGTAAAACCATAATTAATGTGCATTGGGAAGGTCGTGAATTTATTGGGGATGGAAGGCAACGAAAGATGCTTTTAAACTTTTGTGAACCCTGGTAGAGTGAATCTTGCGAGTTCGAGGAGTATGCGGTGGAATTGTAGATCACAGAAGTTTTGAGTGCAATATGTATATCATGGAACAATAGCAACAGAGTTCGAAAGCGCCAACCCCAACAACCACGGCCATAAAATTGGCTAAGTATGGAAAGGAACAACGGTCGGTCAGACTCATCATGTGAGGATATAGATGGAGATGAAGATTTGTCAGCCCACCAACCCAGGAACACACGATCATAGAAAGGAGACTAAGTATATAACCATAAAGGGATAATAGACAGGAAGAAGAAAAGGGAAAAATGGCTAAGTATATCACATAACAACATCGAATATTCATTTATTAATGCCAATATTTTCGAACACCTGGTGATTTCTCACTAGTAAAAGCATGAATTGCAGATCACAGAAGTTTTTGGGTGCAATATGTATATGACGGAACATGGGGCATAAGTGTTGGATACCGCAAACCAGGGACTCGTTGGTCAGATATTTGGGTAAGTATTGAAATGGACTATGGTCGGTCAGGCTCATGGTGTGAATATATAGATAAATATGAGCATCTGTCAATCCATGAACCCGAGAAGCCATGATCATATAAATGTAACTAAATATAGAACCACAAAGGGATAATAGAGGGGAAGAAAACAAGGAAAATTTAAAGAGAAAGTGTTTATATTTATTCCAATAGTATTCATATTAATATATATTAATAGATTATTTATGGTCCAAATGTAAAGCATCTTCCAATTTGCAGGGTGTTTTTCGGTTCACAAATTTCGTTGAAACCCATAAGCAATAGAAAGAAACAATATATATATATATATACACACACACACACATGACGTAACATTTTTTATATGCACAAATATTATCAAATAGAAGAAGTTGTAATATATGCAGAATATTGAATAGGAACATGACGTCAACACCTAAGTTGCTTTGCTGAAATAGTCATTAATTCATTCTATTTACGGGAGCCCGAAGAATGAAAGAAGGACGTGTCCTCCCATTTATTTCTTAAGTATAGGGTGGGGGCCACATAAGTATGGCCAAATTATTATTCCATGTAAAATGTAAGGAGCGAATAGAGTAGCCTTTATTTAAATCGAAGTGTTGGGCAGAAGAAAGAAAAGCTTGTCGTCCATGTTTAACTACACACAAAAAAAGAAAGTACAAAATAAAATAAAAAACAATATCAGACATTGGAAAACACCAAACAAAAACCTCAAATATTCTATATTCAGATAAACTGGGTTACAAAATACAGCTGAGATTATTTCCCAAAATAGTTGTCTTGAGATAGTTCAGCAGATATTCTCTGAGATTTAAATGCATTTTTCATAATGAATGCAATTGAGGTTGTTGCTGACAAAAAAGAAAATATGTACAATAAGCAAGCCTGTAGACAGTCTTTTATAGATTTCAACTTGATCATCAAATGCTTTCTTGGTAAAAAAAAAATGAGTTGAATATCAATTTCGAGTCTTGGACTTCATTGGTGCTTCCAGCTAGATCTATCCCAACTTTTTGAGTAGCTTGTCTCTTCTAGATATGGCCTCCCTACATTAGTTGTTTATTCAACATTTCATACTTTGCTAATTGTTAAATTCCCTCTATCGTCGTAAACTTGGGGTTTAAGGTGCCTTCCTTGTAATGTTCCTGGTCATCGACATCTGAGACAACTTAGAGATGTGGTTCAGGCCCAATTCAAATACGAGGGAGTGGTTTTATGTGATGTCATCTTTGGGGGAAAACAATCATGTTAGCCAACAAAAGATGAGAAAAAAAAAATTCAAGTATGTTCTGACTACTATTCTCCCTGTATTCGATCATATGTTTGGTTGAAAGGTCTGCCTAAAGATTTGTATGTTGAATTTCTTTGTTTTATTGCTATAAATTGGAAGGTACGTCCAAGTCACCTGCAAAATGATCATTTGTTGAAGTACATAGCTTCTTCCAGCAACACACATTTGGAAAGTGTATCAAATGTTGCAAATCACATCAGAATATATCTTTTGTCTTAGGGGTGGAAGACATTGTGGCTCACAAAATGGTCTGGAATATTCAGAAGTGATGCCAAATACTCCTCCATGCCCGAATACACTCAGAAGGAAATTATAAATTTGGATCCTCACGAACGTGAGGAACTGTATGCACATTTGAATCAACATTCTAAAATTACAGAACCTTTTATGACAAAGTTGTAACAGACTTGACAGACAACCAACTTCTATGTCAAATATTTTTGAGCGACCTCTGGATGTAGTAACAAATTGGACATACAATCCACTTTCGATCACTAGTGATACTAATGTCAAGTGTAACAAGTCGTGATCCCAGGCTCCAAGTAGTTTCAGCATCACGAATCCACACTGGCATTGACTTCAGGCTCTAGATAGCTTCGGCTTCAGACATCAACATTGGCGACGGCAATGGGAATAGTGTTATTGATTGTAGTGGGGCAATGCAGTGAACAAGTAGGGATGTCATTATCAAAGAACTTAGACTAAAGGATTTTCAGACCAACAAATTTCATCGACTTTATTTTCTTTGTCGCGACAATTACAATGTTGCTCTGAGTCCAAAAATCTTTGGAGGTTGGGTGTCCTGTGCGATAATGACCTTGACATTAGGTACATGCTAGACATCTATTACCTGAAATTGCAATGTTAATGTGATTTCCATAGTGGATGATGACCCAATTGCATTGGCACAAGCAATATTAATTGTGTGATTAATTAACATCCTTGAAGGACATGAATCCCAAACAATGCCTGAAACTTTCCAAACAACCGTGTGTTAAAAAAATACATTGTTTTATATTTTAAGAAACAAGAAATTGTATTTTCTATGTCTAACATTGGGTTGCACACATAAACCTTTTTAAGTTAACAAAAATAAATATATAGTCAACTCACATTCCCGGAAGCGATCAAATTCCCTAGAGATAGTTTATTTCCATCATGTTGGTTGGGATAGAAGGATCCACCACCGAGACAAAGAAAGAAGGTAGCAATAAAAACACCTATGCAAACTCAAGCTAGTGATAGAAGCACCATATGACCAGGAAGGCATTATGTCCTTATCGATTTGTGATCATGATGAACAACTCAAGAGGTGCTTGCAGCGAGTCCATGGCTATTTATTTGATCTAAAGAAGGAAATACTTCAAGCATCGAGAAATTCCTTTTTTTTTCAAATATCGGATCCACTGCAATAGAAGAAATTCATTCTCCTCATTCAAAGCAATGGAAACAGCAGGAAGATTGATATTAGGTGGAAACAGCTCTGGAATATCCTACTACATTAAGGTCTCTTCTATAGAATGAAATAAAATGATTACATGAAGGTGGTAGTAAAAGGTAATTTTCAGAAACCAAATCATTACCTGAACATGTTAAACTTCTTACAGAAGGTGGTAGTATAAAGTAATCTTCAAAAAGTGTTGCAAAGTCCATAATCCATAATCCATTCCCATTAAATTTTCCCAATTACATGTCAATGTAGGGATCAAAAACTTTTGAGAGCCTCGTTCCCTAGTTATATACCCACCTTCAAGTAAGAGCAGAATATTATTGCATAGAGAGGAAATCTGTTTGACCCAGATGCAATCATATGCATAGGAATAGTGAAAAAAATGTGCAGTAAAGATAGAAAGTTGATTGTATGTGGAGTATGTTGCTAAATCCAGAGGACGGTGAACAAACTTTGATAAAGAATCTGACTTTCTGTCAAGTCTGTTACCACACCCAGAAGTCTCTCAACAAACTTTGAAATAGAAACTTCTGTAATTCTAGGATGTTAATTCAACCACCCATACAGTTTCTCACATTCGTGACGATCCAATTTTATAATTTCCTTCTAATTATATTCGTGAATGGAGTAATATTTGGAATCATTTCCAAATATTCCAGACCATTTTTCAAGACACAATATGTGTGACTCCTCTGATGAAAGATAAATTCTTGTGTGGTCTGCAGAATTTGATACATTTGCCAAATCTGTGTTGTTGGAAGAAGCTATATACTTCAACGACATAGCATTTTGTAGGTGACCTAAAATTCCCTTCCAATTTCCGGTAACAAAACAAAGAAGTTCAACATACAAATCTTCAGGAAGGCCTTTCAACCAACCAAAGCATCGAATACAGGGAGAATACCAATCATAAGATGCTTGATTTTTTTTTGTGTCTGAGTTTCTATTGGCCAACATAGCTTTTTTCGCTCAAATCTGACGTCACATAAAACCATTCCCTTGTCTTTCAATTGGGCCTGAATGGCATCTCTAAGTTGTCTCACATGTCGATGACCAGGAACATTACAACGAAGGCACCTTAAATCCCAAGTATTCGATGATAGAGAGAAATGGGAATACATATTTAAAATGAACGTTGGATGATGGTAGTATGATCTTCCGTAAATCTTGGTTTAATTCGTTTTAATGGCATATATCCTCGATATTTTCTCTTATTAATGCCAATCTTTTCGAATATCCAAGCAGATTCTCAAATATGAAAACATGTAATATATGCACAGTATTAAAGAGGGACATAAATTCAAGACCTTTGTGAATGACACGTTTGTGGATGGCAGCGTGGTAGTACAATATTGCACTGTTACTATGATGATGCCTTAAAAAAACTAAAATAACCAACACTTTTTTCCAATTCAAGATGGACGCAAAAAAATCATCATATCCCATAATATTCGCTTGTTAATGCATTTTAATGGGAGATTTCCTCAAGATTTCCGCTTATTAAAGCCAATATTTTTGAACCTGTCTGGTGGCTTGTCACTAGTAAAAGAATAATTAATGTGCATTGGGAAGGGCAGAAGGTGGTGGGGATGGAGGGGAGCGAAAAATGCTTTTAAACTTTTCTGAACCCGTGAAAATTTGAAGACTCGACTACGTATGGAAAGGCGGTTCAGACAGACGGAGTCATCGTAGGTAGAGTCAAGCTTGCGAGTTTGAGGAGTCTGGGGTCAAAATGTAGATCACTGAAGTTTTTGGTTCAAGTTGTATACCCTGAACACGAGGCACCAAATTTCGATAGCGCCTATCTGTGAACCTGCATTCATAAAATTGGCTAAGTATGCAAATGAATGGCAGTTAATCGGACTCGTGATGTGAAGATATAGATGGAGATGAGAATTTGTCAGTTTGCCACTCTGGATACCGGCGAGGAAAATAACGTGACCAAGTATAGAACCAATCTTTTTGAATATGTGTGTTGAATAGTCACTAATAACATGATTTATCATGTCCATATGCAAGCATATTCCCAAATATGGAAACCTGTAATATATGCATAGTATTAAAGAGCGACATGAGCATAGAAATGTGAACCCGCCACCCTTGTAACCCGCGAGCACATAAACGTGAACCCGCCACCCCGGGAACCTACGAGCCCAAAAACGTGACCAAGTATAGAACCGTAAACGCATAATAGAGGGGAAGAACAAAAGGGAAAAACATGTAAGTTTAGAAGAGGAAAAAGAAAGGGAGACAAGAACTTTATCCCTCACACAACAACACTTAGTCTCATAACTATGAAACCATAGAAACACATTAAATTTTGGAAAATCATTCTCAGCTATGAAATATAGTTGGAGCTCGACAAACTCTGGTTCAAGTCAAAAGAGATTTTGTTTATATCTACTACAAAAAATTTCATATTATTTTATCTTAATAGTATTTTTTGGTGGCCCAACTGTAAAACCATGTTCCAATTTGCATTTTCAAGTGGAGATGTGTTTTTGAAGAAACCAGTGAATAAGTATGAAGAGGCTTAACTGGAGCTGCAGGACCTCAACTCTACAAAGTTGAATCAAACAACAATAAGAAGCATCCAACGAACCAACGAGAAAGCATCAACTAGTCAACCAGGAATGTCGGTGAAGAACAATATTGTCCAAATTTACTGCAGACAAGATTGTATAAAAAATCGGAGGAATATATTGTAACACTCCTGTTAAGAAAACATTTCATCCTGTGAGACCTGACAAGTAAACATGTAATACTGTGAGGATCGTGCAAAGGCCTCCCACTGTGAAAACATTTAAGAAGCTGCAGTTTTGCAAGCTTTCCATTATGCATCCACAATTGGAACACCTCCATAACACTCAATGACATATAAAAAGGAAATCGAATTTTCTCTTCACATACGAACATGTTCTGGAAGAGGATTTTGACTCAAGCATCTCCAGCATTAAAATTTTTCACTTGCAAACTGGAAATAACAAACAACAAAGAATGAACACGAATGTAAACCTAGCAACGAAACCCACCCATCAATGGGGAATGACAGAAGCGCAGTTCCAATCCTAGTTGTAGAATCCCAAGCATGCAAATTGAAACAACAACAACAATAGGAAAATAAGAAACGAGCAAGCAACAACCAGTGAACTAGCAACGTCGCCAAAGAACAATATTTCCCATATTCATTGCAGACAACATTGCAGAAGAAAAAAAAAAGACAAAAATGTATTGCAACATGCCTGTTAAGCAATGCAGGAATGCAACTACAGCATCGAGACCCACCGGTAAATGGAGAAGGACAGAAGCGCAGCCCCTGGCCCACAAACTACAACAACAGGTCCAACGGTAGATGCAAGACCCCAACCTTTCAAAGTTGAAGAAAACAAGAGCAAGAAGCAAATAACAAACTAGTGAACAAGCATCAAAAGTCCCAACTGCAGCTGTAGGACCTCAACTCTGCAAAGTTGAATCAAACAACAATAAGCATCATCCAACGAACCAAGGAGCAAGCACGAACCAGCCAAACAGGAATGTCGGTGAAGAAAAATATTGGTCAAACTCATTGCACACAATATTGTATCAAAAAATTCGGAGGAAAATGTATTATAACACAACTGTTAAGAAAACATTTCAGACTGTGAGGCCTGTCAGGGAAACATTTAAGGTTGTGAGGACCATCCAAAGGCCTCCCACTATGCAAACAATTAAGAAAGTTGCAATTTCCACGATTGGTATTTTTCAATACTGGGAGCGATCAAAATCCTCTTACAGCCCATCTTTGTATGTGATTACTATGACCAGAGAAGCACGATTGTAATGTTGTCTTCGTCTCATTCCTAATCACCAATGTTCGACACAGAAATCACCTCCATTGCAAGCACAATGACATATAGGAAAATGAAATCGTATTTTCTCCTCACATACAAAGATGTTTTGCAAGAGGATTTTGACTCAAGCATCCCCAGTAGTGAAATTTTTCACCTGCAAATTGCAAATAGTAAACAGCAAACAACGAATATGAAGTTAAACATGACACTGAAACCCACCTGTCAATGGGGAACGACAGAAGGCCACTTCCAATCATGGTTGAAAAATCCCAATCGTGCAAATTGCAACAAGACCAACATGCAAACAAGAACAATAGCAACAGGAAAACAAGAAATCAGTGAACAAGCAAGGAGCAAGCATCAACCAGTGAACTAGTAATGTCGTTGAAGAACAATATTGCCCATATTCACTGCAAAGAACATTGCATAAAAAAAATCGGAGGAAAATGTATTGTAACAGGACTGATAAATAAACATTTAAGGTTGTGAGGCATGTTAGGTAAACATTAAAGTATGTCAGGATTGTTGTGTAAACATTTAAGAAAGAATGCAGTGTGGAAAGTCTGTTACGTACGAAAAAACAAATATTATATTATTTTATAACAATAATAATAATAAAAAAATTAGTAACAACAGTTCGAACAATAGAGGCTATTCAAAAAAAAAAATATTCAAAGGACAAACTAATATGAAGTCAACTAATAAAAAAATGACTCTCTATGTTCAAAACTTTGGATATCCAAACATTTCAAAAAAATAGTAAAAATTCAGAAAGACCATATATGATCAAAAACTTTGGATATGCTAACATATAAAACATTGGGAATAGTGAAGTTGGAAATAAGACCTCCAATCCGTTATCCAATCAGATCATGACATATATAGTATTTTTTATTATATACAAATCAATGTTTTTAGTTCACTAGTTCCAACAATAGAGATTATGCAAATATTTTTAGTCAAACGAAAAACTAATATGAAGTCAATGAATTATCGATCGCTATAGTCCCTCTACGCCTTTGGCAGGGACTAATAAGAGTTAGTGTGTTGCTTCCACAATATTGAAAAATGCATTTTATTTTAATGTTAAGTCATGATATGATATTTTTACATGATTTTATTATAATATACATTTTCCATGTTGTTTTTAACAAAAATGGGTAAAGATTTGTATTGAAATAAGGTTGTAGCAGAGTTAAAATCATCCATAGAGTACATCAGAGTTATATTAGGCATCTTGTCCAAAAGAGGAGGAGATAAATTCCTCATAATCCTAAAAGTTACTCTTAAAAGCATGATCAACGGATTAATTCTAAGCTTATGAAGGACAATTACAACAGTAGTTAAGAAACCTAGCTAATTTAATTTGAGTTATGTATCCACTTGGACTTGTATTTCATTTTGTATATTTGTTGTGGGTTGTTGATGAACTGGTTGCTCCACTTCACAAGACGTGTGGGAACCAACTAATGGAATGGTAGCATGTTGAGTCTGGGTGGCGTTTTTTCATCCTTTCCTCTCCCTTTCCATTCTGTGAATTTGTTGGGTTTTCCTGTTGAGTCTCCTGAGAATAGTTATACGTTCCTGGACACATCACTCCTCGTTAGCCTGCATAAGTTGTTTGAGTTGTGCTTGGGTTTCTCTAAGGAATTCGACTTCTTCTTGCTGATGCTCCACTTTCATTTTCGTCGCCTTAAGTTTGTAGGAGATGTAGTCACACTCAGTTCTATTTCTACACCACAATTTTGCTTCACCTTGAACCTAATAATGTGGATACTGAATGGAAATGGTGTTGTAAGAAATGTTAATATTTGTGCATCTGAGTTTCACCATCATCGATACTTTGTATTTTTTGATCTCCAACCCTCATGTGAAGTCCAACGCCATCCTCTAGAATGATGATTTCCTCTACAGATTCGTAATCAATTGCACTATTTGATTAACCCTCTTGATTGATTTCTTTCATCATGGAATCATATGGAGAGCTCGTCCCAGATGCGAGGAGGAGTTGTATATGTTGGGAATTAAAGGCGTGTAGATGGGAGTTTGGTTTCATCTGTTGGATGGGATAGGTGATTTTGTAAGCTGGCATTGGACAATATATTGTGTTTAATGTCAGTTCACATCCTTCATAAAAATATTGTATGTTTACAGTGTGTCCTTCATTAATTATAGAGTCACCTTGTTATTTTTCTCGTGTTTGATATAATGTAGTTATTTTTTATTTATTTAGATGGTGGTATGGAGTCATTTTCTTTCGTTTTTATAAGGGAGGTAGCTTGTGAGGATTATCTCATTATCTTTTATCTCTCCTTGTTTCATGAGTTTGGATTCCTTGGCCAACAGTTCTGCTTCTTGATTGTGATGTCTCAGGATATGGAATTCCACACTTCCAAATTTCCCTTCTTCGAGTTTTATTTTTTTGTAGATGCCTTGCAATTTGGAGTTGTTTTGTCGAGTGGTGCTTCATAGGATTTTGATCACTATCTCAGTGTCTCTTATCATGATGATGATCTTCATTTTATTTTCAAGAATCAGAGAAAATCCTTTGAATGTCGTCAAGACTTCTACTTGATTATTAGTTTTTCACCCTAATCCCCATGAGAATTGAT
>ML789987.1:207817-261466 GCA_009831015.1 Picea engelmannii | reverse complement strand
TAAAATCAAATACATTTTTCAAAAGGAATAAATGTTCTACTATATTAATCACATAAGATAGAATATAGAAAACTTAAATACACTAACACTTAATGTAATATCTCCCTAAGTAATTGTTGGCACCCAAAGTTTTGGGTTAATCTCGCACGGGCATGCACACAAATCAATTTTTGTGCGCCCATTCTAGTTTTTTGTGCACCTAAGCTAATGAGCAGAGAATGAAAAGAAATGCACATCGGGACAAGTCCAAGGTTTATCAAATGCGTGTAGGTTCGAGTTTGGAGGATGAAGGAAAGAGATGAGATGGTATCCATCTCAGGAGAAAATTTAAGACCGGATAACTACAAAGGAGCATGAGTTTTCTGTGTGAGAAACTCAGGGTCTGAGAGTGAATGTGAAGAGATGGAAAGATAAGTATATTTATATTGAAATGCATGAGATGTTCTTTGTTGAATTTCCATTTTTGTTGTATGAATGGATAAAAAGGAAAATTGCTACCAATTTTTCCTTGTGGTCTCTCAACCCAGTGGTTTGGGATCAAGCCACACTTGATAGGTTGAGGGCATTGGATAATAAGTGGAATCGGTCCGTTGAATTCTAGTTTTCTCGAGTAAGTGAGGGATATATCATTGAATTTGTTGTGGAGTATATTGATTCTTTAAGCAAGGCTGAAAGAAAATTCGTAGAAGGTCCAAGAAAATGAATGATGGAAGAAATCCCACTCTAGATCAAGATGTTGTTCGTGGAGAAAGGGTTGATGCACATGGATCCCGACATGATGGATGAGTAGAATCCCCTAGCACTGGGGGTGTGAAAAGATGGGGGGGGTGATAAGAGAGGAGATGGATATGTTGAGTATGATCCAGAAGTTTCTAGAATGAGGTGAGGAATGGGATGGACATCCCAGAATATCATAGTAGAGAGAGAGTAGAGAGATATGCAAGAAGATTTGAGTTGAGAAGGAAGGCGTGGAAAAGAGGTCGAAAGAATATAGCAAGGGGTGTGTGACAAGGGGTCAGTCCTGAGATGAAGAGAAAAGAGATTGCACTGGGATGAAGTGTGAAAGAATGCGGTGTGCCAGAGTGGAACATAGGAGAAGATACGCGTGGTGTAGAATGTAGGGTGTTTAGTGGGGATACCAGTATTAGTAGTAGTGGTGGTACTAGGGGCCCGGGTGACAAAGTTCGAACCCTTGGTTGTTGCAGAGTGTTGCAACCTCGGAGGAATATGAGATGAAAAGTGGAGGCGCATAAGAAAGGAAGGAAGACGAAGGATATCCTAGTGGTGGGGGGAAATAATTGGCGATTGTATATGGTCTTGCACAGCTAAAGCTAGCAAACTCTCTTGGTCCCCCCACAAGAAATGTCAGAACAATATGGACTTACCCTGCTTTGAACCACCCCCATTGCACATTTGTAATAAAGAAGAAATAACAATGTATAGTGAGGCGAATGGAGTATGAGAAAAAGTAGAAGGAGATAAAAGAGAAGAGATGAGTGAAGAAGAAGGTGAAGTCAATGTTATTTCACCAAGAAGAGTATCAGTAGGGAGGAGTTTAGAAACCAGCAGTCAAATCAAAGGAGTTGGTTTGAGAGTGATGATGATGAATCGGGATAGCACCCTGAGGATACTTGTGTTCCATGGAACGGGTAAGGATGATGAAAAACAACATTGGTTCATGTGCGAGGCAATATGGTGTGTGAAGAGGATCACAGACAAAGTAGTAAAGATTGCACAACTAGAAGCCACATTCAGGGACAGAGCCTTGACATGGTACATGAACTACAAGGCCACTGTGCAAACGGGACCGACGAGGTATATGATAGATATCAAGAGGGAATTACTAAAGGAATTTCAAAATCCCAAGTCGGAATCTACGTGTATTACTAAGATCAAGGAGATTAAGCAACAACAATGAGAAATTGTGTAGAATTATGACCAGCGGTTTAATGTTTTTTTGGATAGGTTGATGTTCCAGATTCAGGATGTACAGTATATAGTGGTTTATAGTGGGTTTGCTTCCCCAAATCTGAGTCTCACTCATCCAGCCAAAGGTGAGGACTCAAGTGGAGGTAGTAGAAACTGCAATGCACCTAGAAGCTACACCAGGAGGGGTAGAGACATCAATGGGATTGGTGTAGGTGCAGTCACAAATGGCCAATATGATGATGCAAATGCAAGATATGGCCAAGAAAAAATTTGTGCACAAGTACATATTGTGTAACACATGTCGCTCTGAGGGGAATTGCAGGGATGATTTCCCTATACTCCTGAATTATGTGGTGACAGGAATGTCGAGTCCATTCCTAACTAGGTCTTAGGTGGAATGGTGTGAGATATGTCGATAGTTGGGCCATGTACCACCCCACTTCCAAATATTTTATAAGTATCAAAAGATGCATCATACTCTGTTCTATGAGTTATGTAAATTCGTGGGACATGATGTCAATAACTGTCAGTCACTCCAGATGATGCAAGATAATACCCGTGATGCATTCTGGGTATAGGAATAATACAAGGGTGGTGATCATGGTGATGCGGAGAGAGGTGGATACCAAGGAGGTCCCAGAGGTGTATATGGGCGTGGTTGTGTTCGAGGAGATGGAGGAGGGGGAGGTATACCTCCCACTTGTTTAAATTGCGGAGAAATTGACCATGTATCAAGGTTTTGCACCAAGTTATGTGTATTGTGTGCATACTTCTATAGACTCGAACATGTCACAGAACACTGTCTCAAATTAGTGAAGAAGTGGGAATAAAAGAATATGCATTGCAATATGGTGCATGTGGAGCCCTGCAGAAATAAGAAGAAAGATGAGGAAATCAATGTTGGGGTGGTAATCTGAGGTGGATAAAATATAGGAAGAGACTTCGAGCAGGATGAGAGCTCGAGTCAAAAGCTATAGGGGAAGATCAGAAAGGCATCACAACCCCATACTAATTCTGATGTGACCCATCAAAAGTAGTTTCTACGTGACGCGTAGAGATTCATCGAAGAAAAAAAAGCACACGAAGAGTTGCAGTGCATGACATAGAGATCACTTGAAGAGGCTTCAATCCATGAAGAAGTGAAACAAGCGACACAAAGGTTGTTGGAGGAGGGTCAGATCTATGAAGAAGTACAATAGGTGATGCAGAGGTCGCTAGAAGAGGAACGTGCCTGGGAGGAGTTGCAACATGCAATGCAATGATCATTGGAGGAAGCTTGTATGAACAAGGAGAATAAATGTGCCACATAGAGTTTGATGGAAGAAGTGTGCAGGAAGGAAGAGATGTGACGTGCCAAGAAAATAAAAATTGAGGAACATCATCTTAAGGTGTTGAGGTACACATCCCATGAAGATGCAATGTGTGACTTAGGTCATGAGACAAACACAGAGGATCAAGTAAGTAATTACTTAGATTATTGTTTTATATTCCTCAATGATCCTGATGTTTTGAATAAGTTGACGTAGATGTTAGCCACTTGCATGGGGAAGGAGCTGATAGATCAGAATATATTAGCTCCCCTACCAGAAAGGGAGGTGTGTTTTACACACCAAAATGCCACACTAAGTACCTCACCCTAAGTGTCACAAGTGTCATGAAAGTGTCACATACGCTGACACCATGAAAGAACATTTGTCACAATCGCTATTCAATGTGGAGGATAAATATATTATGTGAAGGTCAAAATACTATGTGCACCTGAATTAATTATCGATATTCATAAAAAGGAAATTAATTTACTGTGATAATCCACCTCACATTTAGTTTCCTATTTTCAAGGAGAGGTTGAGAATCTCATGGATGGTTGAGATATTTTCTCAAACCAAAATCCTAATTTGGTGGATCTTGAGAGATATTTCCTCCTTAAAATCGTTGAGAGATATTTTCTCCCTAAAATCCTTGAAGAGATCATTTCTCCCAAAAAATCTTGGAGATCCCATTTTAGTGGATCTTATGAGTGATCTTATCCATGGTGGTTAAGCCTCCAAATCCTATATAATGAGGGATTTACATGGATAAGGGAGGAATTTTTGTATATCAAATGTATGATCTTGGGAGCATCATGCAAGGGATGGACGAGGAGGACTTGGAGAGGCTATTGCAACTATGTCTACAGATTGTAAGTGACTTTTTAATGTTCTCATTAATATATGCTTGGCCTATTCCATTCTAGTTTGTGTATCTTTACATATGATTGTCTATTGTACATGATTTTTTTTAATCTAGTATGCTAGAGTAGGAGTTTCCTTGTGTCTCTTAGTTGTCTATGGTTTTGCAGGTATCAAGCTATGCAAATGAGTTTGGAGATCAAGTTCAAATTGGAGTAGCAAGGACACACACTGGAAATAGGTACGATCACCTTTACTCCTTCTCTCTTTTCAAATAGTTAAGAAAATCTCAAAGGGATGTTAGCATCCATTTGCATCTTTATGTCTTTGTATTAGGGGTCTAGAATCCAAGGGGATATTCACCTGTCGACAAGGGAAATTTCCTATAACAGAAATTGGCGAATTCGTTGGGGAAGGACATTGATTTGTCTTTACTTGGATCGTATGAAACGTTTCCTTGTTTGATATTGTTTGATTGATTGCCTATGAGCCTTCCCTCTTCCCTCTTCTTCATCAAGCAGTATTTATAGTTACCAAGCCAATCTCTGTTGATTTTTTTCCTTTTTAAGCTCATTTTCAAGCATCTATAGGACTAACACTCCCCCAGAGTGGTTATCAGAGCAGTGTTTATCTAATCAATGCTCCCATTTGGTCTCTTAGGGAGCGCTATAGTGTCCTGTCTCTTTGTTTTAGGGAGCATTGATGTCTGGTTTTGGGCAGATCTAGGGGATTTTTCCCTGTTTTGCTCAGCCTTGTGTTGGAGGTATTTTTCCTGGAGTCTGTACTTTTTCTTGTGAATTTGTTTGGGTTGAGGATTTGGTTCTTATCACTTCTTTCATTGTCTTGTTTGATCTTGCAACCTTTTCCAAATTGTGAGATTGATTCTCCTTATTTTTCTTGGTTTGGTTTGAGTCTTGAAAAGTTTCTGGTTATCTGACTGATTGAAAAGGTCTGCAAAGGTTTGTTGGTCTTAGTTACTTTTCAAATCTTTCCTTTTTGAATGATTTGAGAATTTATGCTTACCACAACCCAACTTTGATTTATATTTCGTGTTGTTTGTTTTGTCAAGACATTTGAGTGATTTCTTTTTCTCCTTATCAATTTTTGGATTATTCTTTGAAGTTTCTTGTATTCCTTGAATGCTTGTCGATTTTCGAGTCCTTGATTGAGTGAGTTATCATACTTGTTTTTGTCAGTTCTCGTTATCCTATGAGTGCATGCTTTGTTTGAAATCMTTTTTTKCTTCRTGTYTTTTGTATTTGCATTYGACTCTTTCATTTTGATTGAAATTAATTAAGTGTTAAAGGATTTGCATTTTCTTTGTTTTAGAATCAAACAAAGAAGATATTTGCATTCTTTCTTTTGGGTAGTGTAGTAGATTGCATATAGAATATTGCATTTGGGAATTGGTTGTTTTGTTGAAGAAATTTGAACCTCTTCTCCATCCTGTATGTAGGATTCATTGAAGAAAAATATTTGCATCTCATTATTCTGCATTCTTTTGGATTCGATTATAAAACTTCATAAGTTTCACTTTCGCACCCTTGAGTAAACAACAACCCTAAAATGAAGCGCTTATAAAATTGATCAGACACTTTTATTTTATCTAGCAACGAACCTACATTGGCTTAAAGTGTAGGGATTTGGAATAGTTTGTGAGGATAACTTTCCAAAGCCATCAAACAAACATAGAATCTTGTGCTAGGGAGTGGTATATCCAATTGCTCGTATAAGCATAGTCGGGATCCCCCTCTCACACAAGGGTTAAACATGAGGTCGTGTGCGGGAGAGAAGTGGATATTTCCCCTCTGAATATTAACCCATGTAGCAGAAAGATCGTATATTGGGGGGTTTTCCTAAGAAACAATTGGTTTTGTTTGGTCTCGGAGCTTCGTGAATCATGAATCCGTTCAGGGTTCTCAGTAGTATTCTAGTCCACTTGTCTTCAATTCTCTTGAAGAATTTTGGACTTGTTATCCTTCCCATATGTCCCTTCCCGACTGTAGATTGTACCTTCCCAAAGGTTGACTACGAGTTGGTAACCTTAGTGGCCTATATCTGTAGGGTTGATACACAAGGTGATGGTGAAGGGGATTCTTCGTCATACCTAGGTCAAAAGTTGTTCAAACTCACTCGAGCTCCTTGGAGGGTAGACCCACAGGTAAAACCGTGTGGGAACTTGCACCAAGTCATAAGTCCATTAAGCAGGTCGCCAATGTAACCGATCCACCCACTCTATCCCGTCCCCTTTCTATATTGATCTCACGATGTTGGATTTCATCACCAACTAGTGGTTTCATTGTGGGAAGGTTTGTTTGATTGTTTTCTTATTAGATTTGTAGTGTGTGTTGCTTGTTTTCCTTAGTGGACCTTAGGTCGAGTCAGTTTCAATGGCGTCAATTCCTGGGAGTACCAATGAAGGAACCCATTTTCTCAAGGAACCTTTCACCTTTCCTTCTTTTGGAAACATTGGTCCTCCATGCATTGCCACACTGAGTCTTCCAGGATTCACCATCGAGTTATTGGTTTGGTTGTTCCCCACTCTGGTGATATTGAATAATCTTGGTGTTTTGAATGCACCCAATGCTTTAGATGTAAGCACACCACCCACAAATCAACCTCATGCCGACCTTTCACCTTCTTCACCCATCAAGTCTCCTTCCCTTTCTCCTTCTTCGCCTAGTGAAAGCTCTAAATAAAGTAGCCAAGTTGGTACGAAGAAGAATAAATGAAAGGAGAAGAATAATAATAA
Source organism: Picea engelmannii (assembly GCA_009831015.1). Classification (NCBI taxonomy): domain Eukaryota; kingdom Viridiplantae; phylum Streptophyta; class Pinopsida; order Pinales; family Pinaceae; genus Picea; species Picea engelmannii. The sequence continues at coordinate 254,617 of ML789987.1, read as the reverse complement.
TAAAAAAGAGACCAAGCCTCCAACGACATCAGTTCATGTTGGATATGAGAAACTAGCTATTGTTAATTGTATTGGGAGTGTTGATAAAGTCGACAAGTCTAAAACAAAGAATTCTAAACCCAAATTCACTTGCAGACTTTGTAAGGGTGACCACTTTTTGAGGGATTTACCTGGTCTCCCCAAGGTCTTAGAAATGTGGTCTTCCATGTCAGTATCCCCTATTGAACATGCTAGTGACACCCCGTCAATTAGTGACGTTAAGGTTGGTAAGAAAAATAGAATTGTCAAATTTTCTTGTATGTTATGTGAAGGTGATCATTACTCTCACCTTTGCACTCGTATAGACGAGACTTCTTATCTTTTGGAAAATATTCAAATTCCAACTGGTTATCATAATATCTCTCCCAAACCATCATTAGTTGATGGATTGGTCAATCGAGTTCCATCCTCAATCAGTCTGTTTGATCAAGTGGGCAATCTGGTTTCATCCTGAGTTGAACCACTAACCCAAGTAGTTGACCTAGTTCCATCATCAATCATCCCGACTCTTCATATGAAAAGTGAAACCCAAATGATTGATCAAGTTTTTTATCGATCAGCTCCACTCTTCATATGAAGAGTACCAAAGTGGTTGATCCAGTTCTGTCATCAATCGATCCCTCTCCTCCCTTGAAGAGTACATCCAAAGTGGTTGATCCAGTTCCGTCATCGATCGATCCCACTCCTCCCTTGAAGAGTGCAACCAAAGTGGTCGATTCGGTTCCATCGTCGGTCGATCCCACTCCTCATTCAAAGAGTGAGGATGTTGCTTAGGTATACCTCATTAATATTGATTCACCTGGACAAGGGAGCACTCTGCACATCTCAATGGAACCCCCTTCAAGAAATCAGATGATTTATATTAATTGGAATCATTTTACAGAACCCCGTCTTCCTTCGTACGTGCCTTTCCAAATCACCGTGCAGGTTCATGATAGGAATATTCCTAACACTATAATAGACGAAGGTGCTTCTATTAGAATCTTATCTCTGAATTCTTGGAAAGATTTTGGTTCCCCGCAACTTGCGCCCATGACTCATAATATGTTGACCTTTGACATACGAGTTAGTCAACCTTTGTGGATCCTTCCTCAAATTCTGATTACTTTGGGAGGAAAAATGGTCTACATCGATGTGATGGTAGTTCATGACCCCTTGGACTTTTACCTGCTCCTTGGGTGATACTATGTCTACGTTATGAGATATTTTGTGTCCACCCTCTTTCAATTGATATGTTTCCCTCACAATGGAAACATAGTAACAACTGACCAGCTTTCATTCATTGACCCTCATCTGATGATCAACCATCCTTCTTCCCTAAACGGTACATACATGTCAGAGATGTCCACCCCACTGTAGGTCAATTATGTAATGATATACCCCATGCGTTCAACCCTTCATGAGAGGGAATATCTCCCTTCTCCTTAATTAGATACAATAGTTGACATGTCCATCTCTTCTATAGGGATATTAGATTTTGTTATCCCTACCCGTATCGAGGTCGTCGACATGTATTCCTTCTGGAGTGTTGTTCTTCTGTCTAGTGAAGATCTCCTGGAAGCCATGGTTGATGCTTGTCCCTTGACATGTATTCCTTCCAGAGAATTGTCCTCTTGGAATCCATGATCAAGCATAGGTATTGAGCACGGTTTTTCTTCTTTGTGGAAACTTCATTAAAAAAATGAAACAGAAGCTACAAGCATAGTTTTCCTCTCTGTAGCAAGATCGTTAAAAAATGAAATAGAATCTATGAGCATAGTTTTACTTCTCTGTGGCAAGCACGTTAAAAAATGAAATAGAGGTCTTGAGCATAGTTATTTTCATGTTTCAAGCTCATTAAAAATGAAAGAATCACCTCTCCCATTGAGTCGAGTCTTTCGCTATATATCGTAGATATCGAGTCAAGTATTTACCTTGAACTTGTAGATTTTGAGTCGAGTCTTTCATTAGGTCTCGTATTTGAACCTTCCTTTCATCCACCTTTGTCAGTTGACCTTTTTTCCTCATCTGATACAAAAATCGGTGAAAATATAAGCATCGGCGAATAAAACGAAGCTTGGGGGGGAATGTCTCCATCCTTTGATTATCATTCTATATTTAATCCACTAGATTTTCAAGTTGGGGCCAGAGTACCAACCATCTATGGGTATCCCTCAAAACCTTTGGAAATTACGTTGGGAAATTAAAAGCATAGTTTAATTTTGTTTCAAGCTTGTGTAAAAATAAAACCAATTATGAGCTTAGTTTTTGTTCTTTCTCATGCTCATAAATACATGAGAATGTGACCGAGTATAATTTGATCACGTTTTTGGACTTGTAAAGGTTATACAAAAAAGGAACCCCCTGAAGTTTCCTTTAATCTCTTTTCAAACTCTCTAAACATAAAAATATTGTCGAGCGATCTTGCTTCCTTTCACAGTTGTTAAAATGTTTGAAAGGGAGTCTTTCGAGTGGTAGTTTATCTTTTTTCGGCCTCATGAAACTAATTACAAAAAATGAACACTCTAATCAAGCATGACTAGAAGAGTTCTCCATCATATCATTTTATAGTTTTTCATACCTTGGAGACTAAACATCACGAAAAAGGAAAACCCTGGAGTCACCTTTAAGTTCTTTTCAGACTCTCTAAACATGAAAAACCATTGAGTTTTCCTTCTTTGGACTCGCTAAACTACACATTGAAGGACCCATATGAGAATGAACCATTACTTCTTTCAGTTCGTTAAATAAAGGAAGAGGAACTTACCGAAGGTGATTTATATCGAGCATGTGTTACCCTCCTCGAGCTCATTAAATGAAAAAGAGGTACTCATCTTTTTGGGTGGGGGAAAAATTGAAGGATGTGAGTCAAGTTTTTTGGGAATCCTTTATGGAAGCTTTTGTCGCCCTTGAACATGGCACATGTTTGTGTCTCATATTACAGTTGGGTAATCTGCGTGTCTCTGATTCATACCAATTCCATGTGTCACCATACTTTTCATCCAGTCGAAGAGTGCTCTTATTGTCGTCACATTACATTTTTGGTACTCGTCGAGTCAATGCTGCCAAGTCAGTTTTCGTGCCTCACCATGTTCAAGGGAAGTTTCACTTCAAACCATCCATCTGCAGTATTTCCAGTTTCCATTTCCTGTGTCATTCCATACTCATTCGATTCACCATCTTACATCACTTTCCTATGTTAGTTTTGTGTCGATGATGGGGGATACATTAAGGCCCTCCTTCGACAATTATTTTCATGTCAAATTCAACACATCATCCGAGAATTAGACTTAGAAACCAGTTAGTGCCTTGGGACCTGCATGCCTTAATGGCAGGCCTCCTCGCTTTCAACAATGGGTTTACATCATTGACCTCTAATAAGATGATTTCACGAATGTTCAACCTCAACTCATTTATTCACATTCGATGGAATGTACTAGGGTACCTTGGGATTCATCGACATCATTGGTGATTTCCCTCATACTTGTTAACGGTATACATCAATGACCGGTAATCAAGTGGTTTTTACCATGTTCAACATCAAAACATCTATTCACATGGATAGATTCGTACCACATCGAGGTTGGGACGAAGACCCTCGGTTGAGCATTCACTTTGTTATCTTCTTTTCCCAGACTGTGAAGGAGATCATTTGAGCATGATGATATATATATTGTCACATAGATCCACATTGTATTGGTTTGTGGCTATGTTTATCATCTCATAGCTCCACAATGTATTTTCCGTGGCTACGATCAGCTCATGTCATGCAAGTATGTATCCACATTGTAGATTTGGTGGCCATATCCTTAGTCAATATTTTTCATGGATCGGTGGTGTATTGGTTGGCGACCGTGCTTTGAGTCATGTCATATTTTGAGCATAGGTATGCCTACCTTGGAAATGGAACATATATTAATATTGTTTGATGTTTTTTTGCAGCTTCTTTTAGGTTCTCCAAGTCCACACCCTTGCATTGAAGAATTGTAAAGTGTTTCGACCATCAGTTCCTCTTTTGACCTCACACTTTAGGGGGCAATCTATTACACACCAAAATTCCACACTTAAGTACCTCACCCTAAGTGTTGCAAGTGTCATGAAAGTTTCACATACACTGACACCATGAAAGAACATTTGTCACAATCCCTAGTCAATGTGGAGGAGAAATATATTATATGAAGAACAAAATACTATGTGCACATGAATTAATTATTAATATTCATAAAAAGGAAATCAATTTAGTGTGAGAATCCACCTCACATTTAGTTTCCTATTTTCAAGGAGAGGTTGAGAATCTCATGGATGGTTGAGATATTTTCTCAAACCAAAATCCTAATTTGGTGGATCTTGAGAGATATTTCCTCCTTAAAATCCTTGAGAGATATTTTCTCCCTAAAATCCTTGAATATATATTTTCTCCCAAAAAAATCTTGGAGATCCCATTTTAGTGGATCTTATGAGTGATCTTCTCCATGGTGGTTAAGCCTCCAAATCCTTTATAATGAGGGCTTTACATGGAGAAGGGGGGAATATTTTGGATATCAAACTTATGATCTTGGGAGCATTGTGCAAGGGTTGGACGAGGAGGACTTGGAGAGGTTGTTGCAGTTGTGTCTACTTGGAGAGGTAGCATTGTAAGTGACTTTGTAATGTTCTCATTAATATATGCTTGGCCTATTCCATTCTAGTTTGTGTATATTTACATATTCTTGTCTATTGTAGATGAATTTGTTTAATCTAGTATGCTAGAGTAGGAGTTTCCTTATGTCTCTTTGTTGTTTGTGGTTTTGCAGGTATCAAGTTGTGAAAACGATTTTTGGTATCAAGCTCAAATTGAAGCAGTGAGAACAAACACCGAAAATAGGTACGGTCACCTTTTCTCAAATAGTTAAGCAAATCTCAAAGGGATGTTAGTGTCCATTTGCATATTTTTGTCTAGGTATTAGGGGGCATTAATCCAAGAGAATATCCACATATCCGCAGGAGGATTATTCTATAACAGTGTGGTAGGTCAACAAACAGAAACGCACAAGAAGAGATTTCAAGATGACAACTGAGCTTGGTGACTATGACATGGATGGAGTCATGTTGGATCTGGGTTCCGACATGAACATTTTACCAAAGAAATCATGGGAATTTTTGGGGAATATGAGTCTATTCTAGTCACCTATTTAGTTGCAGTTATCAAATCAATACAAGATCTATCCTATAAGATGACTGGAGAAAGTAGAGGTAAATATAGAAGGGGTGAAGACAAAGGTTTACTTTGAGGTAATAGAAATTATGGGTGACTTTGATCCATACCCCACATTGCTTGGAATTGACTGGTCCTTTGATAAAAATGCAGTGCTAAATTTGAAGAAGAGACAGATGTCTTTTGAGACAGACACCTTGCACATGATCGCACCCCTGGATCCGAATGAAGAAGACATATACCATGAGCCAGTGGATGAGGATACATGCATATATATTATTGAAAACATCTATAAAATCAATGGACATAGGGAAGAATATATCAATTCCATCGTAGATGGAGAGTTAAGTTGGTGAAGCATCAAGTCTTATGACACTTACTCTGAAGATGTTATGGAAAGATGGCTGAAAAAACTATATGAAGCATCTACAAGGAGGTGTGTGCATATCTCTGCAGAATTGTACGAGGAATAGTTTGTATCCTATAGGTATGATGGGTCGGACCTGGTGGATACATTTATGGCCTAGATCCATCATATTCCTGAACATCATAGGGCTCCCTCTCTTGATACAGTGTTCATAGGAATTCATGCGCAATGGTGGTACACGCATCCAGAACCTTATTTTGAATGGGAAATTGTCAAACCATCCATGTGGGAAAGATTCAAACCATATGTAGACATTCATCGATACACTTTCCCTTGTGAAAGGCAATGGATAGCTAAACATAGGCATGGTTCACGTATTCAATAAATGAATTTCCGGTGTGTGTTGCCAAAGAAACACCTTATATCATTGGTTCCTCGATTCTCCACTGGGAATGTAAAATAGCGGTATGCGTATGGAATGGACATGGATACTAAATCAACACCCCTTGAAGAGATTTTCCATAGAATTATCTTCCCCAACCGCATTGAGAAACCAAACAATGTGGGAATCGCTACAAAGGAATTGTTTAATCAATGGATCTTACCAAAATCGGTCGAGCCTAGTCTCGTACCTCCATGGTGAAAGATGACTGGTTACACCTGCATGAGAAAATGTTGCAACCCACTAGGGGTCCCTACATCCAACTAAGCCATAATTTAAATAACATCAAGGTACACAAGAACATGTGTGATGCCCCTGGAGAATAAAACTCATGCATGTGTGGTTTCATCTAAGTCATCATTAATTTGGAATATTTTTCGACGAAAATAGATTTATGATCATAATGATCGATGTGATAGGTAGTTATATCACATCAACTTCATCAAATTTCACAAATATGGCTCATTAATTCTTCTAACAAGAGGATGATTTTCCTGATTCGAAGAAAAGATGGAGTTAATTGCAAGGACTAGATAAAATATCTACATTAAGGAGACAATGGTTGATCAATGTCTAACACGACAAATATAACAACTAGAATGGAACATGGGATTGACCAACTCAAGGAAAATATGGGACGGTAAATCTACATGCATGAAAATATAGGTGACATTATGGTTTCATCCTCTTAAGAAGGAGCACAACATTACACTTCCTTGCCTCTTCTCAACATTCTGAACATGCTCCTTCAACCCCTCATTGTAAAGCATTTGTGAATCCAAGTATCCTCTCTTTCATGTGACATTACAATATTATTTTCACCATCTTGGGTATGGAATCATCGAGAAAACCTCACGAATGACCAAAGTCTAAGTCTATGAAGGAACAGTCAATTTTGTATCCAGTTCCACCCTATGGTGTACCATTTGAAGTTTCTACATTCTGAAAGGTGTCCCTGCTCAAGTGTGTCAACTATAATTTTCGATATCCCAATCAGTTCTCTGAACTACAATCCAATAAATACATGGAGTTCATCCAATGAGAAGATGGAACTAACAAAGTGGTGATACGGGAGTGGGAAATACCCCTAAAGAAATATGCTATTCTCTCCATCCTTAAATGTCTGCATTTTGGTTAGGCTCGGGTCGTTCATTTGTGTGGTTGTTTCCTCCTCACCAAAGTGCATGGGGGTTACCTATGGCTGGACCAACCCTATCTTATCAACCAGGGAATTATACACAGTATTTATGTCCTTCCCACTTTTGGAAATGATCCAACGGATAATCTCAGTTAAAAGGATGCACATAGGAGGAAGTTTATTCTAAATTCAACACACACGGGGGAAAGTGTGGGGTTGTAATCCTCAAAATTAATAATTTGGTTGTCAATTTTTCCTTGCATGAAAACTTATTTTCAAGTTCCAGAAGGAATAATGCACTATCAACATCATTCTCACAGCAAACATTTGTGTTTATGGGGTTCATATGTCTTGGGCTCCCTACTTGTTTAAGTAGTCCATTACCAAATATCTCGACGTGTAGGATTAGGGGAAACAATTTCACTACAGTCAGATCCTCCTATTATTGGGTATGGTACTATGGTGACCCCCCCCCCAAGATTTGAAATTGATATGGAAATTTCCCCATCATTTCTTTCTCCCTAGTTCTTACAGCTCCAACATTCCAAGAATTTTGAGGTCCATGCAACGATCACTAAATCCTTTTGTCAATGGTACACACAGTTGATCAATTATTTTTCTTAGAGTATCTGCATCTCGGCCCACATTTTCGACAAGTATGAGGGTTATCTTCAATTTAAGTGTAATTTCCACAACATTTTAATATCTCCCCATGAAACTACAAGCAATACGAAGGTAGTGCTCCCCTTATGTATTACGAAGAGGGATATCATGGAGGGAGTTATGAATTGGTCGACCACATACCAACCTCCATTTTCGGAGGTGAAAGATGAATTTGAGAACAAGACCAAGAATTTCCATGAACATAATAGGGTCATGACTACTACACAAAATCATGACAAAGAAAATTCACCCAAGGATCGGGAGTCTTCCAATTTAGTTGAACACGTCCAAATCGTTGGTGGATATGACATAGATGTTCTAGTCACAAAAAATAAAGAGTGAGCCTCCAAAACTCAGGTTGCAACTCATATCAACATTAACTTCGACTCAGACAAATATCGCTCATCTCCACCCCACACGACACCTATTGAAGAAGTCCCCCTTCCCTCAGCCCATTCAAAATTCCATCCTAGTTCCAACAAACATTAGTGTACAACTACCCCATGCCAACCAAAAGTTGGTTCTAAAATAAAATGTTGGAAAGTAGATAAAATGTTGAAGGAGATTCACGCGCAGTTGACCAAACGACAAGTATTCCAAAATGGAATGGTGCGAAAAGTGGATATTTTGGGCCAACAACCATCTTTTCCCTACCTTCTAGGACATCCACCCTCAGAAATAGAATCCATCAATGTTTCGAGATTGATTCAACCCAAAGTGTTTAGTTTCCCTTCGCTCTCCATGATCCCCTCAGCCTTGGCTAGGATAGAACTCAACCTGTCACAAGTTCCTACACATGAAATCTAGAGATTTCACTACTATGGTCCACAAGTTGAGGGAACACCAACAAAATAGCACTCATAAGGAGGCCCAACTACGTATTGAACATGAAAAAGAAGTATCCATTCATGCCGCTATGAGATCCCAATTACAACAGGAATCATGTGTGCATCCAGGAGTTGAAGAGGCCCGAGAAAATTTACAAGGTGCACATTATTGAAGTGGTTATGCATACAGAAACTCAGGGCCAATATGCGATCATCCTAGCTAGTCACAATGAGATGGTCATTGTTCTTAATGAGGCCTATTCCCAAGTTTATCAGCATAAGTAGGTTCAGATAGAGATTTTGACCCCGTAGAAAATTAAAGCAGTCGTCGAGCACGTTCATGTCCTACAATCTCATAATCTCTAACTGCATGCATGGATTCAACAAGTGATGTTGGCGGAGACAGAACTACAGGGGTATATTTCCCTTGTCAAAGTAGTCATCAAGGATGGACGAAAATGCACCCAGGATTATTCAGTTTTGTTCAATCAAAACCTTAATTTGTGGGACCTTTTACAAGGTCCTCTAGAACTAACTACTATCCATGATAGAGTTCGTGTAGTTGAGGCAGAAGTTGCAAAAAAAAAGTGTGACTTGGCTTCTTTTCCTCTAGGGGAGCGTGTTGATGCGATGCTAGCAATTGCAGCAAAAATAAAGGAGATCAATGCAGCTCGGGTTGAGCAGCAAAGTATATTGGAGAAGATCACTTCTATGACCGATAAGGCATTTATCTTGTTTATGCATCTCTCATATGCGTAGTTTGTTTTCGACCCTCTAATTGAGAAAATAAACATGAAAGACCTGACATCTCCTCATGTCACAGTAGTTGAATATGATGTGGCTATTCAACTTACACATGATCTCTAGGGATACCTTAATGAGCTTGAGCACCAATTTAAGAAGTTTTGGTAGGAACTCAGAAGCATTGTCTCATCCATTGTGGTGGTCATTCCATAAGGTAGTTGGCTTAAGGACAAGCCAAGTAATAGTGGTGGGGGCATGTTGGTGCCAAAAATTTAGGGTTAATCTCACGTGTGTGCACAAATGAAGTTGTGCACACCCATTATAGTTTTGTGTGTGCCTAATATAATGGGCAGAGAATGACAATAAGTGTGCATCGGACCAATTTTTGACATTGCACGCCAATACCAAGGTCTATCAAATGCGCACAGGTCCAAGTTTGGATGCGCACTAAAAATCAAGAAGATGCACGCCAGAATCAAGAAAGGAAACGTTTGGAAATCTTATTGAATGATTGTTGCCAGTAGCACGAGGGAACATGGAGCTAACAAAAGATGAGTTGGAAAGGTAGTTAAGATTGCCTCGATTCCAGAAAGGATATGTGGAATGCATGCATAAATAAGAAGCGTGCGGGAATACTAGCCAGTAGAGAAAGTGGAGCATGACTGAAAGAAACAAATCTATGGAGGAAAGAAAACTATAAAAGGAAGCAACAACATCGAAAATGGAGTTACACACCCGCTTAGAGGATTCATTAAGTTGTTGTTTGTTGTGTGTCGAGCTCGCTTGTCATGTGTCTTAGGTAAAAAAGGATGTGTATAGCACAGTATGTTGTGATTCTAGGAAATTATCTAAAGAGGACATGAGACTCTATTGTTGTCAAGAATATTTTTCTTAATGTATGCATGTGTTTAATAGAAAGAGAGGAGAAATAAAACTACAAAAAGTGTGATCTATCATGTGTCGCTTATGTGTTAATTGGATATGTGTGTGTATTATTTTACATATTGATCCTAGTAAGTTGTCGTTAATGGAGTATATGGATGTCAACTTGGATGGATTCATGTGTATTTAGTTCTTCATCCCTGTCACAAGACCAAATGGTCTATTTCATCCTCATTGAGTCTGAGTGAGGCCTTCTTCGGTCTTGGCTGAAGATTGATATGTCGATGCTTTGGGGGCTTTGTTGGTCAAAATTGAACGAACCTTGGGTTTAAAATCCCAGGCGTTAAGAAGGTCATGTGCAAGCATGAAAAAACCCAACAGTAACATGAATTTTTATTTTATTAATTTATTAATATTTAAATTGAAATAAATATCATAAATATATTTTTAAATAAATGTAATATATCCCTAAGTAACATGAATTTTTATTTTATTAATTTAATAATATTTCAATTGAAATAAATATCATAGATATATTTTTAAATAAAAATAAACTTTGTATTTATGTGTAATTTGGTTTTACATATTTGTGATTATATCTATCTTTAAAAACTAGGATTTTGTATACGATTTTTTCTTTATTTTTTGTTATTTTTTTATTAATTTATCAATTTTCAATAAAAAAATGTATATAATAAATAAATTTATAATATATATTTTATTTTATAATATCTCTACGGTGAATATATCTCTTCGGTGAATATTATCTCTACGGCATCTACGAGGTGAATTGATGTGGTGAATATATCTCTGAGGTAAATATTATCTCTACGGTGGTGAATATTAGCTTTGTGGTGTTACTACATGGATATTTATCTTTAGGTATACAGTGAATTTGGTTTGCAGTAAATCTTCTCTATGGTAACTCTATTAGTGACTATTCAAACCCTTTTGTGAATCAAGTGCACAAGTTTCTTATTTATTTATTTTTCTTTTCAATATGAGTAATTCACCGTTGATACCTAAATCTAATAGAGGAATTCCTAACAAATTAACCCTATATAGTTTACATGAATATATAGAATCAATAGAAAAAGGTTTCCATAAATCTATAGAATCAATAGAAAAACATAGAGAAGAGAGAGAAGCTAAACTTCAAAGTGAATTAGCAGCAATGCTTCGAAATGAGTTAGTGGCAATGCTTGATAATAAATTTAGATCCTTCGAAGATAATATTCAAAGATAGATGGACAATAAACTATTAGGGTTTCAGACAAAAAATGGAGGCTAGATTACAAGAAATAGAAAAGAACAAAAACAATCAACGAATGAAGAAGAGGTGGATGAAAATAGCAATCTTAGGGACAAGATTAAAGAGCTATAAGACAAGCTAATTAACAATTTGTCCCTAAATAGTGTGGAATACAAATTGGATATCAAACCTATCAAAGAGGAAATGAATAATATCATAAAGTTATACCATAAGCATAACAAAAGAGCCTTGAACCTCATAATTTTGGTATAAACAAACAGAAAGATGAGGACACATTAGCAATATTCAAGGAGGAATTAAAAAATAAATCACAAATTGAAACAATTGAACTTATAGAAGAAAAAAGGTTGGGAAAAATAATTGAAAATAAAGATAGGTTCATTCAGGTTATGATAATCTCTAATGCCCATAAAAATGACATACTTAGTAAAAATATGAGCTTAAAAGGGTCTGGACTGTTTTTAAATGAAGACCTCATTTCAGAAGATCAAGCTAAATTAATGAAGGAGGTTCAAAAGGTAAAGGAAGCCAAAAAGGAATCAAAATGGGCAATAATTAGGATCCTAAAAAGATATTATTAGGGATAGAGACCAAAAGGATAACAATAAATAGCAATTTGAGACACTTTGAATCCTTTCTTGGAACTATCAAGGATTTCCTTGGAACAAAGGGACTATATTAAGTTGGATCCCAAGTGAAATTGATATTTTATTTCTAGTTGAAACTTGGGAGCATGAGGAATCTAAAGTCCCTAACATAGATGGATTCTTATTTTCATTAACATGGAACAAGAAATTGTCTCGTAGAGGGATTGGAGGCATAGCTTGTTGCATAAGAACAAACATTTATTCTTACATTTGTCTTCATAAAAAAGACCCTCTCAATTAGTTCATTTGGGTGGATATTTCAGATGTCAATCCTAATAAGATGTATAGCAATTTTTTATTGTGTGCCCATTAATTCTACCTTTTATACAAAAATAAATATAGATAAAAAAAATCCTTATAAAAGCTTAGAACAAGATATTTATAGTTTGAGAAATGAAGGTAGTATCCTCTTTCTAGGAGACTTTAATGGCTAGACGAGGACATTTCTTTATCTAATAGATACAAGAGAAATTTGAAAGACTTGACTGATAATTTATATGGTACTAAGCTAATCAAGCTTTGTAGTGATCAATATCTAATAATTTTTAATGGTTTAATGAAGTAGATGACATCTAACCAGATGACTTGTATCCATGGGTTGGGTAGTAGTGTTGTGGACTATGCGATATCAGATATCCCTATTTACAACCAAATAATAAATTTTGACCTTTTAAATGACCATGAGCCTGAATCTGATCATAGACCTCTAACCCTAACTCCAAACTTTACCATGCATAAAAAAACCCTTGAAGATAACTCTTGTAACCAAAGGCATCTACTTTTTGACAAAAATCAAGCTAATCTATTTTTAAAGGAATTAAATACCAAAATAAATATTCTATCATATAAAAACAATATTGAATACATTTTTCATAATTTTACAACAATCCTCTCTACCTCCATAAAAAAATTCGCTATCGAAGTGTTGTGTAAAAAGAATAATATAATTGTCAACCCTTGGTATGACAACGAGTGTAAAATTTCTAGAAAATACATTAGGGATGCTTATAATGAGTCTTTGAAATATGATAAGATTAATAGATACAAAACCCTAATTAAAAGAAAAAAAAGGAACTGCATAAATAGAAAACAATAGAATCTTTTGCGCCTTTCTAAGCTAGATCCAAAGAAATTTTGGAGGAAAATTCTAACTTGTAAAACTAAAGAAAATGCTATGATTCCCCTGACAGATTGGAATTCCTACCTTAAAAATAGTTATGAATGTTGTAATGTCCTGGACAAATTCCAAAAGTTTCTATAGAAGGTAATGTCATTTCTATAGAAGACATAAAGTTTGGGGTTAAGATACTTGAAAACAGGAAAGCTAAGGACATCGAGGGCTACCACACTGAAATATTAAAAATTGGAGGGCCTATTTTGATCCCCCGCATACACAAGCTCTTCAATTTTGTAGTTAAGAAAGGATTCCCTAAGGACTCAAAGCCTCATTGTACCTATTTTTAAAAGTGGGGATAAAAGAAATCCCTCTAATTATAGGACCATTATGATTAACCCCATTTTATCCAAGCTATATGGAAGTATTTTGGAAAAAGGAATAAGCATATGGATAGAAAGCCAATGAAAAAGAGTTAAAGGTTAGGTCATTTTTAGAGGTTATCATTCAACTATGGACCACCTTATCACACTTAATATCATTGCAGAGGAGTGTTGCAACAATAAAACCAATCTCCTTTGTTGTTTCATTTAATTTAGGAAAGATTTTGACCCTGTACCTAGCACCAACCTTTGGAATAGGTTAGAATAACTAAACTTTCCCTACAGTTTGAGAGCTACTATGGTAAGGTTATACGAGAATGTTATTGCCAAGTTTAAGAGAACTAAGGGTTTGCCAGAAGAAATTAACTACAATATAGGAGTCAATTAAGGTTTTCCCCTATCCCTACCCTTTTTGACATTTACATTGACAAGTTAGAAGATTGATTGGAAGTTGTAGGTTGTGTTGGACCAACTCTTGCTAATATATTAATCATACGTCTTCTCTATGTCGATGATATTGTTCTTATGGAAAGGAGTCCATATTACCTTAGTAAGAACCTTAGAATCCACAAGGACTTCTACTCTAATATAGGTATGACTTTGAACACTAACAAAACGAAGGTTATGATCATTAAATCCAACAAGATCACCTACGATAATTTTGTATATGATGATAATATATTGGAGGAAGTGTATTCATACAAGTATCTTGGAATTGATATTCATCACAAGTTCAATTTGAACGATAGCATTGCGAAAAGGATAAATGGAGGGTGGAAAAATTATTATGGGATTGAAAATAATTGTAATTTATCATACCTTTGGCTATGGGATAAGAAAAAGCTCCTCTTTGAGATTCTTGTCATTCATGTTATCTTGTATGGATGTGAAGTTTTGGGATGCAATATCTCTCGATAATCTTGGAGAAAGATAGAGAAGATCCAAAATAATTTTATAACTTATAATCTGAAAATTAAGGGCAATACACCCTATCATATCCTCCTCATTGAAGCGATCATTTCTCCCATTGAGAGCACAGCTATGATTAGGTACTTAAGTACAAGAACAATATAAACAACATGGATAACAAGAGGCTCCCCAAAATTGCTTCAAAATATTGCCTAAATCACCAACGGCTCAAGCGAAGATGGCATAATAATGTCAAGTCTTGACTAAATCATTGGGGAATGAAAGAAGAAGTTATTCTATAGAATGTCGATGATATGAAAAATATTGTACAAGATAAATTTAAGGATAATTTATGGTGCGATAAAAAATTAGAGGATAAAATAAAATCAAGATATTATAAGGAGGTGGTTAACCCTAACCTTGAAGATCAAAAGTATCTATTTGTTTTGACTAGCGTAAAGAAGAGAATTGGTATTACGAAAATAATAACTAATTCTCATGATCTACATAGTGAAACTGGGTGTTGGACAATCCCCAAAACACCATGGAAAGAAAGAATATGTCACCTTTGTGACACCAAGAGGGTTGAATATGACAAGAACTTTCTCCTATAATTCCCTTCGTATACCCAAATTAGATCCCAATTTCCAAATATTTGTCACAATATCAATTGTCCTAACCTTCTAATTCATCAAAATTTAGTGATCTTGGAACGCTCCTATTAATCTTTTTCAAGCATCGTAATCAAAATTTAAAGAAATCCAAGTAGTCAAATCCTACTAGCATGATTGGATTTCAAGATTTTCATTCAATAAGATGACCAAGGTTCCAAACTCGCGGTAGTCAAGAGGAGACACCCAAAACAAATCCATCCATATTAAGGGTTGGTGTGGCCTAGGCCGAGTGCGATCCCCGGATGATTTTGACAACTTAGATTCCCCTGGGTCATGGTTTCTTAGACCACAGGCTAGTCCTACAAGTAACAAACACGCTAGCAAACCAAAAAAAAATCATTTTAAAGAAATCCAAGTAATCTCCTACTTTTCTTAAGGTCCGATAGACAAATTTTGGTCTAATTGGACATTAACCATCATCATCATCATTTATATATTTTATTTTTTTATTAATATTTATATTAAGATAAATTTTGTATATATATATTACATTTTTTCTTAAAGAAAAAAAAATGTATTTATATCCAAGGTGAAAATAAATACATTTATCAGGTGCATTAGCACAAACAAAATTGATCCTCTACGTAGAGGAATCTAGAGTAACCTGTTTATATAGACCTATATGTCCTTCTAACAGTTTCTTTACCAGGGATACTCCTTATATAGTAAAAGTCCAAAAGAGTCCATACCAAAAGTTACCAAGAAAAAAAAATAGCAATTAAAAATAACATATTACAAAGTAATAACATTCTTAAAGGACCTAAAACATGAATTGACTATGAACCACTTCTTTCCCATCATCGAATTTTAGTAGTATGATTTGATTTTCATGTAACATAGTGAATTCCTTAGAGAGTTTTTCTATTGTTTGGTTCAATTCCCTAAATATATGGGGAAATTCAATCTGAAAAAATAAGCCAGTGATCTCATGAAGATGGTGTTGGTTTTTTTAATAACCTTCCTAATTTCTCAAGAATATAGTTAGAAAGACCATGCATTTAATTATCAATATGGGGCTCGTATGGGACTTGTTAACTGTCCTGCACTATATATGTAGGAAAAACTATTTTTTTGTCTATCTTAGTCATGGTATCAATGATTACTTTTGTAGTCAAAATATAGACAATTCTCAAGCTCTAGAAGGGATCTATGGAAATCCACACTTGCAGGAATTGAAAGCACACTTTTGCATAAAATTAAATAAAACACTTGTAGGAAAGTAAATGCCACATGTTTCGAAAAGTAAACAAACATGCTAGAAAAATAAACACACAAGTTGCATAGGTATCAAGAGTATGAATCAACTGTCTCCTAAAGAAACCCCATCTATGTGCAGTAAAACTGATTGCAGAATTGAAACTCTAAATTACTCTTGCAAACATTGAAATTCACACCACGCTTGCTAAACATAAATCACACATGTTGAAGTTAAATTGATTAACTACTTGCTAGAAAAGAAATTAACTAAGTTCTTGAAATAAGATGATTCTTGTCATTGCCAAGACCAACAAATATAGTCATTGCGTTAGGAACAATTATTCAATGGCATAAAAGAATGCAACCCAATCTAAAATGCATTTATTAGAAACAAATAAACAAATGAAATCTAACATGAATACTTAATTGAATAAATATATATAAACACAATCCTGCATGAGTAATCTAATTACATGAACAAAATGAATCAATAAACTAGTTACGAAATTAGATAAAATAAATCTAACATGAATACATAATTAAATTACGCAACAAGAAATCAAAGAATCCATATAATCTGCACGACACCCTATATCAATATAAATTGATTAAATGAATTAAGCTAATCAAAAGAAATCAATCTATTACAAATATGCAAAGAAAATAAATCAAATTAATTAAATCACACACTACGGAATTTATAAAAACTACAATTAAAATAAACACTCAATGAATTGTTCCATTGTCATCCTGACATTATTGCTCTAAGATTCATCTCCGAACAATAGAGAGTTCTCTATTTTATACACAAATTTAATGGAAACTAGAAATAACAAATATCTAAATAAACCCACTTATGGATTTAAGAAATCCATAGTAGTTACAACAATTTCCTAAATAATGAATAGTTTCCATAATCCTTGCTAACAATTAGCAATTAATAAATAACTTTCAAGATATTTTGATAATAATTAGAAAATAATAAATGACTCCAAGATCTTTTGGTAACAATTAGAAAATAATAAATGTTTTGGAATTGTTAAAAACCCTACAGGAGATGGTGGCGGCCTCCTCCGCAGCTCTGCGCGCTTCTTCGCGAGAGCTCGACCCTCAACCAAGCTCGCCCCCCAGACGTTCCTCTGTTCGACGCCCGGGTGACCCCTCTGGCTCCCTGTCTGGAGCTCCTCCCTCCTCCGCTCAGCCGCCTCCACCAGCAGCAACGACAGGCGTGTCCTCTGCTACTCTGTTTATTCCAGTTCCGACCTCCTTCAAAGACGCGGTCCAAGGTCACTCTTCTGGATTTTCTCCTGTGGTCCGTGAAGCTCTGGATCTAGTGATCCCTGTACCTCAGGAAGCGGAGGTCCACGAAGGTTTTTTTAGATCTAATGCTCTATTTTGAAGGTTCAATGGCTTCTGGCCTCGCCTGGCGGATCTTCCTTGAAGACGAAGCTCATGTTCGCCCTTGTGTTAAAGGTTTCTTCGTAGTGATTTTTTCCTCTACTAAGGATAGAGATTTGATCTTCAGTTCTGGGCCCTGGTTCTGGGGCAGGTCGGGTCTGTCTCTGCAGCTCTGGACCCCTTCTTTCGACCCCTCCTCAGCTTCCATCCCTACGACCCCCATGTGGGTAAGGCTCCCTGGTCTACCTATTCATTTTTGGGGTGATTCTTCTCTTAGCCATATTGGAAATGCTCTTGGCAAGTTTCATAGTAGCAGTCCGGAAACCAAATGTGGCTTCACTACCTATGCACGGATCTGTGTAGAGATGGATTTCAGTAAAGGATTCCCAGCGCAAATCACTCTTCAAGGGATGAATTATTCTTGGACGCAGAAGATTGACTACGAGAATCTTCAGTTTAGGTGCAGAAGTTGTTTTGAAACAGGGCACTTAGCCAACAAATGTCAGAAACTCCCTGAGAAAAATAGAAACTCTAAGAATCAACGCAAATCCACATGGTGGGTAGGAGCTCTTCCTGATCATTAAAGCATATAACCGGCTAATGATACCTCAAGCGAGGAAGATACAGAGATTGTACAATAGAAAATGGAACAAGTCACCTATGTTCAAGAGCAAGAGCCTCCTTCCCCTAAAAATCCCAAGGGGAAGGCCCAGGCAGAAACTGATCCAACCATAATGCCAGGCATTTCTCAGCCCGAACACCAGGTCTCAAGCTGGGCCGACTTAGCAGATGAAGAAGGCCCCGACTTAACTGATGAAGAAGGCCCTCCACGACCGAAGGAAATCCATTCTCATCAAAGAAAAGAATGGCAGACCGTGCCAAAAAGAAAAAGAAAAAAACTTTCAAGTCAGAAAGGATGTAATGACCCGCAATCGAACTGGGTCACTGAAATAGTATGGTTTTCCAAGCTCACAAGTTATTTCTGTTTTAGTTCACTTAGGTTTGTCCCTCTGAATTACCAGGAAACTTTCAGCTATAACGAACGCAGTGGTTTCCCCACTGTTTTTTAATATAAAACTCTAACCATTTCTGTCAAAAACAAAAACAAAAAAAACAATTAGCAAATAATAAATAACTCCAATATATTTTGCCCAAGAATTCCAAGATTCTTGGTTAACCACTCAAACTAATCTTGTTAATGATTCCAATATTCTTTCCATATACAAAATGGTTTTTGATGGTCCAAATCCATGACAAGTCTTGATGGTTAATGTTGGATTTTCATGGATTTGCAAATTTGTACACGAAATTTCGGCGATGTTGTTACTGTGAGTAAAAACAAATAGAAGTAACAACAAACAAGAGTAACAACAAATCATAAAACTTAATTTCTAAAAAAGTATGATATGAATTGTTGAGATATTTTTAGGATAACCATATTTTGACACAATAAATCCTCGTACAAGAAATATCAAGTTCCCACATCGTGAATCTTCAGTTGTAGGAGTAACAATAGTGAAAATACAGGAGTAACAGGAGTGACAATTGGTTATGCAACAATCACAAACTAACCCATTTTTCAAAGATAAGTGAAAAATATGTTATTTCTCTAATATTTAACCATAATTCATATGAAATACTAAATAAATGCAATGGAAAACACCTTGGTTCTAAATCTCGTATATAAGTGTTAATATGAGGTTATGGGTAAGCAAGAAAGGATTAAAAATAGGGAAAGAGGATGTAAAAAGGATGACAAATCCATGGCCCAAGATCTCCCCCAAACTGAATATGTTGCATGTCCTCATGCAACCCAATACCGTTATATCAACCAAGTTGTAGGGACCCATTTGAATGTTGCTTCCAATTTTCAATGCATGATAACCAAAACCACTTATTGATACAACTTTGATTGCCCAACTGATGATGTTGATATAATACAACACTTCTTTCCCAATAGCACCTTGAAACCACTTTAAGCAATGGCTTGAAAAGCATCCTCCAAATGATTTCCATCCATTTTTGTGGAGTTGTAGAAAATGGTATAGTAGTTGTTATAGTGAAGTAGCAACATTGTTGTAGCTGCTATAGTGGAGTAACAACAATGTTGTAGTTGTTATAGTGGAGTAAAAATATATTTGAAAAATTTTCTTTTTGTGCAAACAGTCATCCAGATTGAGGAGAATTTTGGTGAGTGTGTTAATCATAATTTAATCTCTTTCTAGTAAATATCACAACAACCCAGTTCACATATCTTAATATATAAACAAATAAGATACTACAGGAGTTGCAACAATTTTTGTAGGATTAGCATCCAACTTTTTAAAACATCTTCTCACAAAATACAAACTTAGTTTCTGTGAAATTTTGTAAGCATTTTTGTCATATTTTATTGCTTCTGCTCACCAAAAATAATGACCATCTGATGCACATGTCTCAAAATATAAACAAATCAATTTATGCACAATAACAACAACAATGTTATAACATGTGTAACAACAACAATGTTATAACAGAAGTGAGAGAAACAGTGTTATAATAGGAGTAGCAACAGTAAATCATAACTCATGACATGGTGATATTTTGTGACTTGCTACTGGTTCTTGTGTAACAGTAAAAAGAATTCCTATTGTTGATTATTGTGTAACAGTAATAGGGATTTCTTGTGTGATTAATGTTGAAAACCATTGTTGTCCACTGAAAAATGAAATTTTTTGTTGTATGTACCCAAACTCAAGGATGAAGACATATTTTTTTGAAGGAATGGATTCTATAGCATCTTTTTCTATTGTAGGTTCTTGTGGGGTAGCTTATTCCTCTCTCGATGATGTTTTTTCCTCTCCCCTAAACTGAAAACTTTTCTATCAAATGGAAGGAAAAGAAAACACTGTCGTTCCAAGTAAGAAATGCACAACAATCCACCTCTCCCCAAAACTAAGGATGGTGCATGTCCTCATGAAACACAAATCCTGCATATGGGATATGATCTACTTGGATATGCTACTCAAAAAACATATTTTAATGCAGTGTGCCTGAAAATGCTCACGGGTCAAGCAAAAGAGATATGGTATTGGAAAATGTTGGTTGTTGCTTCCAGATGCTTATTTTTCTATTTTTGGTTATTGTGGAGCAACAACGATGTCTTTTCTTTTCTTACTATTGGTTCTTGTGTGGCAGTAACAAATTCCTTTACTGTTGGTTCTTGTGTGGCAGCAACAAGTCCTTTTATTGTTAATTCTTGTGGAGAAACAACATGGCATCTTTTAATCCTTCTCATGCATGGATATTGGAGTGGAGTTGAAAAAGAATAGTGAGGGAATGTTATAGGATGTAATGGTGATAGTAACCCCCCCCCCCNAGTAAGTAGGATAGATACCTAAGTGATTTTCCTAATATAAATCCATACATCCAATGAATTGTGATTAAAGAAAAGAGAAAGAAGCATACTTGCACCTACCTATCAAGTCCATAATGTTTGTAGCAGCATCCTAATCTGATATCGTCCACAATGATGTAGAAACTTTGCAAGGAAGAGCAGTGTGGAGATTGGAACATGTAGCACATTGTAGATCTAGAACAAACTTCTGATGAGGTAATGAATCTTGGAAATATTTATTCATCTTGGATATCATTATTCACATAGAAACACGTGTATGATATCCTGATATGGTCCATAAGAAAGAGCAATGTGGAGGTTGGAACTTTGGAGCACAATATGATTTGTAGACTGAGATTTGGAACACCATTCTGATGAAGAATGAAACTTGGGAATCTTTATTCAGAGAGAAATTGGAACTTGAAAATGAACTTTTATTTTTTTATTTGCAAACCTTGTTCTCCAACAATTTTTTCTTCAAACAATATTTTTCTACCCGCGCCTAGATGGTTTTCATAGTCATAAACTTGTGTTCCCAAGGAATGCCCCCAACAAGCTAGTTTTAAAGCATTCCAAGGTCTGATGGAACCTGAGACAATTTTTCACCATCAAAATTATTAAGGAAGGGAATGAGATAACAAGGTGACTCAAAAATATAAGTGATCAAAGTCACCTTATTGTATGGGTTAGGGATGGTGAAGCAGGAAGTAGGAAGTGATGATGTTGAAGTTATGGCTTGATAGTAGTGGAAAAGTTTAATCTTCAAGAAAATCCACATAAACAAGGAATGATCTTCAGCATGAAATTATTCCAAACTAGGAGGGAGGAAATGCATAGGCATACCATGGTACTGATGAATGAGAAAAATAAATATTAGGTCTTGTGAAAGGATTCATTTGCATCAATGATGTGGGAAATGTGGTGATGGATCTTGATTCTAGGACATTGGCCTTCTCTTTATATTCAAAACAATTTTCCATTTTTCTTGTTCTTTGATCCATCTGCAACTTTGATGAAAAATTTGGGGCATCAGTGCAGCAATAAGGAAAGTTTAGCAACATCATGTAGTAGTATTGTAACAACAACATGTAGCAGCATGTAGCAACATTGTAACAACATCATGTAGTAGCATGTAGTAGTACTATAACAACATCATTATAGAAAAATATAGGCTTATAAATGGATATGAAGTATGTTTTGAGGGTATGCCCTTTTTTTGTAAGAAATTTTGTCTTCAAGGATCACTTGTGCATGAATTGACTCCCTTAGTCTTCCTAGGACCTGCAAAAAAAATTGCACTTACCTACAATAAAACATGATACCATCGAGGAAGAGAGGTGATTGGTCTCTCTTCATCTAAGAAATGCATTGAAAAATGACAAATAGTGCTCATAAAAAAAATCGAGGTAGAATAAGCAAACCAAAATTCACTTTTTTACCTGTTGAGGAGTGTTGGCCACCTAGACTACCCAATGGTATTTAGTTGATAAAATATTTGTTCAAGGCATGATAGGAGTGATTCCAAATCCATATCATAGTAAATTCATAGGGATATCTTCAGTAGAAACAGGTTTTAAAAATTCCATAAGATGATATTCCAAATCTGCTTAAGAACAACCTGCAAGATAGAGTTATTTTTTAATTACCGCCTAGACCAACAGTTACTAGTTTGAATACAAATTTTTCATGTGATGATACATAAACATGATTCCAATTGTATATTAAAGAATACTCATGTGTGTATCGCCAATAGAAACATTTTTTGAAGACAATAATAATTGATGGGTCAAATATGTCAGTGAACAACTTACGAAACAAAGTTTCAGGGGTGCATATTTAAGACAGATCATTAGTATTTTAGGCATAAATTTATTATGTGATATCGAAATGAAGTTATTCCACTTGAATTATAAACTATATTCAAAATATAATATACCTTAATAACATATTTGAAATATATATCCATCAGGTCACTCAAAAACGGATCGTCCCAACGCTATCCCTGATTTTTTTGTTTGACACCTAGTGTGTATTTTGGCCACAATTTCTTCATTTGATATCCAAATTGAAAAATTCAAGATGAGTTAGAAAATATATTTGAAGGGGTAATTTGGATAGAAATAGATTTTTAAAATGATCCCCCAAAAAAATAATGTCCCAACTATGTTTCTAGTAAGCTCAATGATCTAATTGCCACAAAAGGCACATTCCATAAGTTATTTATTCCAAATGGTGATATAGGTATGAGTGATTTTTTTAGCCATGTAATCCTTAATGTAAAACACACTCACACCAAAAATTGTAAATACTCAGACTTTGCATTATGACCGATACAATATTTGTAGCAAATGAGAAAAGTATACACCCAAAATAAAGAAGAAAAGGGAGATCAAGTATTTAGTTCAAAAATGTGGTAATGGGAGTGAGAGAATGAGAGCCTAACATAACCACCATGGAAATTCGAGAGAATCCACGGAGTGTCTCATTATCCATGAAATAAATTCCACATTTTTTTTATGAAATTGAGATTCTTGTATGATGAGGGTTGTGAAAAATTGAATGAAAACTACAACCATCATCAAGTTATTTACCAATCATGTATTTGTCACTATGGTTAAACCAAAGAGACCATGTATGGGTAGAAGCAATCAAGGATGAAAAATACATTATGATGGAAATAATGAAAATTAACCATACCTTATCATCAAGCTTGAAGGCTTCTACTTTCCCTTGCACTTTATTCATTAAAATTCTCATTACCAATCCCTTCTTCCTCTTGCCAACTTCCAATACAGATCAAGCCTTTGGAGTTTACTCGGATTGGTATTCATGCTAACAAGACTAATTATCATCGGGAGAGTTGGCTTGTTTCATTGGTATCTTCTTATGTTTTCCATTGTACCACATAAACAAAAAATAGTTACAACAATCCATTGTACTCAGAGTTGCAGCAATGGTCAATCGTTGGTGTCACAACAACATTCAATCGGGGGTGTTGGAGAATGATGAAAACCCCCCATGGGGCTCGTGCGACCTCCCGGTCTAGGATCGATTTAAATAGGAGACGAAGTGGCTCTCAAGTCTCCACATAACCCTTAGAATCATATCCACGTGCCTTTTCTTTCTTTCTTACATGAAAAATTGGGTTCGCGAGGGTCTTTTTACTCCAACGGAGGCTTCACATGACCTCGGGCCTAAAACCTGGAGCTTAAGCTTTGAAAGCCGAAAAAGCAGCAACTTTGACACTTCGGAGCTTCAAGATTTAGAATATCTACCCAGATACACTTCAAATCCCCCGAACGCTGAACTAGAAAACTCCCAAAGTGGTGCTCCAGAACTTCAGGCTTCGAAATATCTACTAACACAATGCTTCAAATCTCCTGAATGTTGAACATGCAAACTCCCGAAGTGTTAAAGGATCGATGGTCCACACTTCTCCAACAACCAACAGTTGTGATCTACTTCGGTACTCTGGGCTTCGGGAGTTTTGAGACTCCAACACACACTGCCTCCCAAATTTTCGAACGTTGAACTGGAAAAGGAAGGAAATCCATGGTCCACATGTCCCCAATAATGAACGACCTGGATAGACTTTGGACTTTGTAACTTTGGAAATTTTCTCGTCAAAGAAATTTGCACACACAATCCTCTAGATAGTTGGACTTCTGGATACTTAATTATCTGGGGACACCTGTACCCGTCAACCAATGGTCCAAATTAACTCTGGTATTCGAGACTTCAGAGAATTCTTCCCTTTGTGCAACAACGACCAACTTCTCCCGTAGTGTCGAATCGCCAAACCACTCAGGGATCCAATGGTTCACACTTCTCCTGGTGATCTATGGTGTAGATTCACTCTGGGGCTTTGGGCTTCAGGGATTTTGGCTCTTGGACAACAAATAACATAAAATTGTTGGAGCAGCAAATTCCAAAGGACTTGGGGGCTTAACGTCCATGCTGCTTCTCATTAATCCAATGATTGTGATCGATTCTTATGCTTCCCAAATAGATCTCGCCTGCTCCCTTCAAACAAAGAGATTTATTTTCCTTTGAGTTTTTTTTTCTTGAAGGACTTAACCTCTGGTGCACGCCTTGTGCTTCCCTCCTGATCTTTTCTTTCAAAAGACTCGGACCTTTGCGCACACTTTGTGCGTCCCTCTTGGTCTTGGGACTTAAATAAGTCTCATGCGCACACCTTGCACTACCTCTCCTGAAGCTTTCTCAACACTTAACAAAGTGTTTCCTTTGTGCACTCTTTGCACTTGTCTCCTCATATGAGATTTTATACTCCTCCGAGTATAGGCGCACTCCTTGTTCTCGCTCTGCGTAAACTTACACAATTTATCCTAAGATTATGAACCTTTAACAGTCTGGCCTTCACACTCCTTGCGTGGGAACCAGTTACTCAAAGACAAGAAATCTCAGAAACTTGAAGAAACTTGAAAGGTATTATCTTCTTCTATATTCCTTCAACAAATATTTACAAGGAGTTCAACATCTCTCAACAACTTTCAGCTTCTTTCCTAGCAACCTCTTTTGGGCATAGATTACATTGATTTATACATGAGGGGGCTTCTTGATCCTTCCCTCCAGACTATCCTAGTGATTTCATATCACAATTAAAACATCCCACTAAGAGGCTTATTACAATAAATGAA
Source organism: Picea engelmannii (assembly GCA_009831015.1). Classification (NCBI taxonomy): domain Eukaryota; kingdom Viridiplantae; phylum Streptophyta; class Pinopsida; order Pinales; family Pinaceae; genus Picea; species Picea engelmannii. The sequence goes on along the minus strand of ML789987.1, from coordinate 228,713 downwards.
ATATTACAATATAGATATGAGTCGGCGCTCAAAATGTGTACAATCCTACAAACATTAAAAGCAAATGAAATCCCCTAGAGCACATACAATGGCTCAAGCTTCAATATCTCTTGGTATCTTTAATTACAAGTGTTCAAAATTTAAAGTGACGTGATCTCCTTGGAATCCAAACCAGTTTAGTGAATTGCATTGGATGATGAGTCGTCTTCCACCTTGCCTCATTAATTGACGACGGTGATTCTCCTGCATCATACTCCTCTGGACACAAAAAATCATGGAATCCTGTCCATGATCTCCTCCATTGTCTTTCCATGCTTCTGGATATCGGTTTCAGTTATCCAACTGGCATCTTTTGCTGGATGATTCTCCCACTTAACCATATATTCATAGTAAACTTTCCTCCTGGTTTTCTTAGAAATTCTTTGATCCAAAATCTTATCTATATGTGGCTTCTATGCTATGGTCATATGTCACTCCCACTGAATCTCCTCTTGATCATCAGTCCATTTTGTGTCATCCATATTGTAGGGGTATAAGTCTGCCAAATTAAATATTGGTGAAATTCCAATGTTCTCTGGCAGGTCAATCTCATAAGCATTTGTAACAAATTTTCTGAGGATTTTACAAGGGCCTATCTTTTTCATCTTCTTCTTATTATATTCCCTCTTGGAAATATTTCCTTCCTCAGGTGTGCCAATACTTCATCTCCAATCCCAAAATTCACCTCTTTTATTCTTTGTTCTACTGTGTCCTTGTATCTCTGGCTGCTATCTTGTATTTTTCTTTTGATTTGATCATGAAACTTTTGCATCTCTACAACAAAATCCTTTGCTCCTACACTTTGAAATTCAGTTTGTCCCAAATATCTCAATTCTAACATTCCTCTTGGATGCATTCCATATACTATCTGGAATGGACTCTTACCAGTAATCATGTTTGGTGAGTCGTTATATGCAAACTCCACTTGAGGAAAAACTTGATCCCATTGATTGTTATGTTCAATTACGAAACTCCTTAGCAGATTCTCTAAGATTCTATTCACTACCTCAGTGTGTCCATCTGTCTAAGGGTGATATGTTGAACTAAAAGACAAAAAAATTCCCATATTCTTCCCCAAATTCTTCCAAAAGTGTCCCACAAATTTGGTATCTCTGTCTAAGACTATACTCCTGGGAAACCCATGCAATTTCACAATCTCCTTGAAAAATAAATTCTTTATGTGGGTAGCATCACTAGTTTTCTGACATGGTATAAAATGCTCCATATTTGAAAATATGTCAAGCACCACAAATATTGAATCATTTCCCCTCTTGGTTCTTGTCAATCCCAGAACAAAATCTATACTTACAGCATCCCACAGCCTGTCTGGAATAGACAATGGTTGATACAATCTTGAGTTCTATTTCTTTCCTTTAGCATATTGGTAGATTCTGCATTTTTCCATGAACTTCTTCACATTAGACCTCATACCTAGACAATAGTATGAAGAACTCATCTCCACATATGTTATATCATGGCCAAAGTGTCTAGCCAATCCTCCACTATGTTTCTCCTTTAACAAATTGTCCCTCATTTAGAGTCCCGGGATACACAATCAGCTTCCTTTGAATAATAGTCCTTCTTGGATCATATACTCCATCCAAAGATGTGTGTCCCTCAACAAAGTATTTCCACATGCTTCGTAATCTTCCTTGAAATCTAGGTCTTTCTGGTACATCTCCTTGAGGTGTTCAAATCCCAAAGTCTCCACTTGGAATTCCTACAATATTAAGCATCTTATGCTCAAAGCATGTGCAAATTTGTTAGCACTCCCATTAATACGCTTAATGACAAAAGTAAAATTCTACATGAATTCTACCCATTTTTCATGTCTCTGGTTCAATTTCTCTTGTTTGGTTATGAACTGCAAAGCATGATTGTAAGTATACAAAATAAACTCCTTTGGTATGAGATAATGTCTCCACTTTTTCAAAGCTTGAATTATAGAATAAAATTTATTTTCATATGTCGAATACTTATTCTTAGCATCATTCAGTTTCTCACTTAAATAAGAAACATGCTTATCATCCCGACTTAAAACTGCGCCAATGGCCGGTCCACTTGCACCACATTTGACCTGGAAAGTCTTCTTAAATTCTAGCAGAACTAAAATAGGTTGTTATATTATCTTTTCTTTCAACACTCTAAATAATTTCTCAAGTTATTTTGTCCATTCAAAAGAACCATGTTCCTTCTTTATAGTTTCTAGTATGGGTGCACAAATATTGTTGAAATTCCTAATGAAATTTATGTAAAAGCTCGCTAACCCATGAAAACTTCTTACTTCAAACACACTTCTTGGAGAAGACCACTCTCTTATAGCTCTCACCTTTTTTGGATCCATCTTCAATTCATTTTAAGAGATTACAAATCCCAAATACATAAGTTATGTCTTCATAAAAGAACATTTCTTCAAATTCAATAATAAATTTTCTTGTTGCAACCTTCTCAACACCATCTTCAAGTGTCTTAAATGCTCCTCTTCAGTCTTACTAAAAACTATAATATCATCCAAATAAACGATCACAAACTTCCCAATAAAATAATTTAGCACTACATTCATTAACCTCATGAACATACTTGGTGCATTCGTTAAGCCAAACAACATAACAAGCCACTCATACAATCCTTCATTTGTTTTGAATGGTGTTTTCCATTCATCTCCCTCTCTCATTCTTATCTGATGACAACCGCTCTTCAAGTCTATCATGAAAAAATAACTAGCTCCACTCAAACAATCCATCAAATCATCTATTATGGGTAAAGGAAATCTTAACATGATGGTTATCTTGTTGATGGCTCTAGAATCTGTGCACATTATCCAACCTCCATCCTTCTTCGGATTCAACACAGTTAGTACTACACACGGGCTCAAGCTTTCTCTGATCAGACCTTTATCCAAAAACTCTTGGATTTTCTCCTTGACCTCTTCATTCTCCTGAGGGGTCAATCTGTATGCTTCTTTGTTTGGAAAACTTGCTCCCAGAATAAGGTCAATATGGTGACCGATACTCCTGATGGGTGGTAAAGTATGAGGTAACTCATCCACCACAATCTCAACAAACTCATCCAATAACTCTTGAACCTTCATAGGAAAATTATTCATAGAAGTGCTTGTAAGGATGACTCTCGGCTTACCTACAACATCAAACTGCATTTCCTAGTCTTTCTTGACTTCTTTCAATAGCTCCTTCCCACTCATGAGAAGTATACTAGGACTAGCCTCTTCTTTGACTCCTTTATCTTCTATTAGAAACAACATATGCTTACACCCAGTTTTATCAAGGGTATAAGTATTCTTCCTCCTATCATGTATGACATTCCCATCATATTTCCACAGTCTTCCCAACATAACATGACAAACATCCATAGGTATGACATCACATAGAACTCCATCCCTATAACTACTTATTTTAAACTCAACTTTACATTTTCGACTTACCATGACTTGATGTCTTTTCTACAACCATGACACCCTGCATGGACTCTAATGTGTAGTCATATCCAACTTTAGCTTTTCCACCATCTTCGTGGATACCAAGTTTTCAGTGCTTCCACTGTCTATGATCACCTTGCATACTCTATCTCTGGTCTTGCAAGTAGTTCTAAATAAATTGTTTCTTTGGATTGGTTCGCATACCTCTTTCTTTGGATTTACGAGAGATTTCCTCATCATGAGTGATCTTCCTTCTTCAGCTACTTCTTCTTTCATTTTTTGTCTCCACCTTCTTCTGTTGTGATTCAGAAATGTGATCTTCTTTAACTCCTACATTATTCCTTTCAGGACATTCCTAAGACATGTTCCATGTTTTCCCACAAGAATAACACTTCACTCTCCTCCTCTGCCTCTTCCTCTACCTCTTGGAAAAGTATTTCTTCCTCTAGAGTATCCTCCTCTAGAACTTACTCATTTCTCTATATGGTTGTTAAATCCTCCAGATTCTCCCCTGAATTTCTAGAACTTCTCTCTGGTTGTTCCTCTTCCTTTGTTAGGACTCTTTCCCCTTTTCCTCTGACTCTAATTTCTTGCCATTTTTTCTTCTTCCTTCAGGACTACCTGATAATAATATTCCACGGTATTCATCATCATCATACTAATCTCATCATGGATTTCATACCTCAGTCCATTTATATACCTAGCAACTTTCTCTTCATCATTCTCCCCGTGTCCTACTCTTATATTCAACTTCTAAAATTCTTCAGTATACTCTTTCACTAACAAAACTTTATGTCTCTGATTCTACAACCTTCTGAACATATTCAGCTGATAATCCTTGGGTATGAATTTAGCCTTGATCTTAGCTACCATTATATCCCAATTCTTAATCTTTGTCTTACATTTCCTCCTTTTTTCATCTTGCAACTCATCCCACCATAAAATTGCATGTCCCTTCAATATAGTCATTGCATGCTTTACTTTCTTCTCATCATCAATCTCCTCATAGTCAAAATATGTGTCTAAATAACTTATCCAGTCAAGCAATTCTTCTATGCTCAAGTTACCTTCATGTTGAAATATTGTAACTGTAAAGAGTATTCTATTTATTGTTGAGTTATTTTTCATTAGATCAATCCCATTTTGTGGATTGATCATGTCGGGCATTGTAATTGACCAAATACCCTTTTGTGGATTGGTCAAACCCTAAATATATTATGCAAATTAAGAAGTCGGACCCCATGCTAATTAAAGTGGTTTTAACCACTATGAAGACAAGTCGTCCCTGCCCAGTGAAGAGACACCTTTCCAGCACCTTCCAATTTGTATAAATAAAGGAAGTCAGCACCTCATTTGATCACTCACTCATTCACTCATCAAGTGTGCAAGTTTGGTAGCGACAGTTGGGAGAAGAAGGAAGAGAGAGTCGCATTTCTCAGTGTTGGACATTCTCTAGCATTTTCTTTTATTGTCTTGGCATTGTATTGGCTATCTATATTAAGGAAGTTGTTGCTGGGTTTTTCTCTCCCACGAAAGTTTCCCAGGATAAATGTTGTGTATCTTGTGATTGTGTTTCTCTCATTGATCCTACCTATGTTATTGTTATCTAGTAAATTGAAAATAAACATAATAATAGCTCAAAACTTAACATGGTATTAGAGCTAAGCTGAAGAGAGCATCTTTCACTGGATAAAGAAAAACGTCATTGTTGTCATACAAGAAAATTAGGGGGTTTTGTTGAAGAGGAATATCAGCCTAAAAACCATATAGAAAAGTGTGCCCTAGCCTAGGGAACTCTTTATCACCTTGAGTGCACCTTTTCAGTGGACGGAGCCTCCGAAAAGTCAAACCCTAGTTTTGATTGGTACCAGAAAACTAGAAGTACCAGAAAACCAAAAGTACCAGGAAACCAGAACTAGTACATGAAGTATCAGTCCAGATTTTTGCAAGCTCAGTTTCAAGGGGTAAAATTTGTATTTTCAAAAATATGACTGTACCATCTTACTCGCCTCAGCACAACGCATCTAGCCCCTAGATTAGAATTTCAAAATTTGAAGTTTGAAAAATTAGGGTTTCCTCATAAAACCCTAAGTTGCAGTTGCAGTTTCAGAATCACTTGCAGTATCAGTTGAAGTATCAATTGCAGTACCAGTTGTAGTCACCCTTGAAGTTTTTAAGAGTTGGTAATTATTATTGTTTCTTCCAGATGGTGCCACTACCTGCAAATACTATCAGAGGTATGTATTCACATATGTTTAAATTGTTAAGCTTTAAAGGGTATTTACAAGAGAAGGGATCTCTTGCCATAGATCAAAAAGGATCTCAAGATCCAACACATTCAGAGGAATAACGCAACCTAGGTTTGATTATTCTTATATGCATCTATTTGTTATGACATTATTTTTATCTAGGTTGCATGTTGAAGCAATGACCATCATACTAACCTTTGGTCAAAATTTAAGTATTAGATTGATTAAAGTTGAGCTCATGGATTTTATCCTCTAACCCAACCTTCTGTCAAGATAGCATATTGTCTTAGTACAGAAGATAGGTTGAAGAAATAACTCATCATCTTGAGTGAAGGAGACTTGGAAGAAAAGAAACACACTCATTCTTGAGGACAAGGCTCTAGGTTCCAGGTCACAAGTGATAGCTCTAAAGGATATACTGTGACAATTATTCATGCTATTGTTTTATTACTATTATCAAAACAAAACAAAAAAGTATTATTCTTGCTTGTTGTTTTGTTGACCTTGTTTCAGGTCACAGGTGATAACCCTGAGGAAGCTATAGTGAAGGTTGCAGAAGGAAACAAATTAGATGATACATGAAGCATAATATGTACATGACCATATACATTCATGTACCAAAGAATATGAAGAAGAAGATATTGTTTGGGATCTAGAGTATCTTATATGGAGATCGATTGTAAGGAGAAGAAGGCTCCAAATATTACCAAACATTAGAACTCACAGAAGACTTGGTCAAAGGATAATGAAACCACCTTGACAGGAAGCATAATTCACTTAAAGTCTGACTTAGCTTTTCATATTTAGACATGGTATTCAACACCAAGTATACCCCATAAGAGATGATGAAGTCCTTGTAGACTCAGAACAAATCGAGAGTAAGCCTGATCTCATAAAGGATCATATGAAGAGACAACTTCCAGGACTGGGAGACATATTCCATGAGAAGACTAGATCGTAGCTTCATAAACCTCTAGGAGATATGGAATCTCCTAGGAAGATTCCCTTGTTTCAGTGACAGAAAAGGAAGCCAGTTAGAAATACTAGGATATGGATTCTTCCGTGAGACTAGAAGAGAATTCAGTATTGCCTTCCAAGATTGATCTATACAGATCAAGCATGTTGCAGATGTACAAATCCTGGTGCACATTTAAATAAACATAAGATCCTAACAACAGTAAGGGTTTATGGTTTATTAGCAGCAGTAAAACTCCTTGTGTGCCAAATCACTGTGGGTTTATTGTAAAACGGTTTGACAAATGATGTTAACCAAATCAACAACTATTATGGCTCTATTATGAAACTGTTTGATAGCATTCCTAAACCAAATAAGTGCAAAAACATATCAGTAAATAACAAAAAACATAATAGCAATCCAAGAGGGGATATCATAGGTACACTAGTACATTAACTTGATCTCCTTGCCTTGATTAATTCAATCAAGAGAATGCAATTGAGCATGAATTATAGTGGGTAGACAATATATCTTGCAAGATGATATTCTTTTAAATATTGTTTTCCATGATGTGGAGAGGTTGTCCTATAATATAGCATTTGGTATGAAATTTTGTTTGTCATATTAGTTGGTGAATTAATTAGTCTAGCAACAACCTTAAAATAGGAAGGAAAATTAAAGGTAGTTTTAATATCATGGATTTGGCTAGGCATAGGCTAGATCATTTGAGAAAATAAGGATTTGAGTGTGTGACATTTAGATTCATTACCAGTGTTGACACAATGATGCCCACACTAATTCTCACCTTACTCGCACTTGCCTTTTTCCTATGTTGTGGGAGCATTAGGTTGCTAGGGTGTATGATATTGTTACTTTTGTTGGGGTCAACTTATATGTGATTATTGCATTTGGGCACATAATTATCTTATGCATTTATTTTAGGTTTGGTTTTTAGTGTAGGTCTATATTCATTGGTGATCGTCTAATACAAATTTCGATTGAACTTTTCCTCAATCTTGTATGTGTGTCAATATTCTCTATCTACTTTTGTTGATAAACTCTAGTTGGATACAAATGTAGTGTAGAAGAGTGATAATATACTTTAGGACCTTGTATCCTATGTGTCATGCATGTCCAAGTGAGTCATAAAAGAGTGAAACTCCTTATCATAGTCATACTTATTCTAATGTTTTTGTTGGTGCAATAGTTTTCATCTAATATATAGATCATCATAGTGCTTAAGAGGATAAAATTCCTCATGCATAACCTCCATGAACTTGGACTTAGTAAGAATGGGGTCAAGATCCTTGGTGTGTAGTTTGTGAATGTCTCCCACCAAAAAAATACTAAAGATGGCTTCTTCAACATTATGAAGGTGATATTTCTTTGTTTATGAGTGATTGGTAGAGAAATATGACTCCAAACATTGCATCCAATTATCAAATGCATCAACATCAATCCTACCTTGAAAAACATGGATGTGAAAATTGAATTGAACTTTGAAAGGTGATGCAATTTGGAAGAAAGGGATGGTTGAAGAAATTGTGTGCATAGTGGGACCAAGTTACAACATTAAGTCTAATTGGATAAAAAAATGTGCTCCTCTATCTATCAAAAGCCACATCTAAGAGTTGTTGCATCTTTACAAAGTCCTTGGAGGATAGTTTCGTAGAGTCATTCATTTGTGTATTCATACATTTAGTGGGAAGATAATAAAACATAGAACTAAGTTGTATTCATTCATGCAAGTACTACAATCTTGTTTAAGTGAACATGGACTATGTTAATACCAATGGTCCACTCTTAGAGCCTATGATGTGTGTGTGGAGGAAAACTTCAATATTAATAGAATTCAAACTTATAAAAACAACCATGTGCATGTGGAAATCTATGTTATCTAATTACATACACATTCACACTTGAAATAGAGATTTAAAATAGGGATATAGCATTAAGTATATTCCATTGACCATCAAAGTGGGGAAATGCATAATTATAGAATAGTCAATAGGATGTGGAGATTAAAATATCCCATAGGCCAAAGTTGTAATGCATAATTTTGTTTGTATATTACTAAATATCTAAGGGAGTTACAAAATGTATGTACAAATATTTATACAAATGTGTCATAGCTTGGTTAGAGAAATGATTGGCCCTCCATAACAATATTGGGTAATCGTTGGCTTCCTATGAATGTTGGCATTTATGGTCAGAGGAGTGCACATAGAACACGAAGATTTTCATGTAAAGAGTTTGACCTTGGCACACAATCTTAGTAACTATGGCACACAAGCTTAGTAATTGTGTATGCATGGTATTGTGCACACCAAAATTTGTAGGTTTTTTGGGATGCTACCCTAAACCCTATAGGAGATATACCCCTTGACTATATTTTTCAACTGGCGCTAGAGGAATTGCCCCCTAAAGCCTTCAATGGTCATTATGCACTGCATTGTGGGCAGTGCACACATTTAGGGGCATTGAGGTGGTTTTCATATGATTGTTCATGTCATTGCATAGACAAAGATAATAAGCTTAAGCACATTATTTATGTGAAGCTTTCAACTCAAGGATTTCATTTTCCAAGTTGTATACTTCACAATGCATAAAAAAAACGCATTAAGGCATCATGCCATAGGACTAGTTTAACTAAGCAAATCAAACTTAATGAAAATTGCCTTGTAATAAATAAATTATTATTTATGATTTTTTTGTATTATAGTAGGATGCACATGTCACTATTATAGTACAATCCTATAGAGTCATTTTTTGCATCCCAATCCTTTCTATTGTTTCCCCTAAGTTTTAAGGATGCAAAAATAGATGATGTGGGTGGAATCCTATTTTTCGATCCATTTAACATCTTTAAAAAAACCAATGTCCATCCTCCACCCAACTTGTACTTAGTTGATGTCAATCGTACATTTTTTTTCCATTTTTTCATTTACTTTGTGCCTTTTTTTTCCATCTAATTTGCATATTATTTGTGCCTCCTTTGCATTTTTTGCAACTAATTTTCTTTTACATTGCAATGCAAGAAGAATTCAAACTAAATACAAAAAAAGTAGCAAAGATGACACAAAGTAGAGTGAAAAGGGGTTGCAAGAAAGGTGCAAAAAAATTCACCAAAAAAGGTTCATGCAAACCATTTATGGGACCATGCATCCCATTTACAAGGTCATGTGTCCCATTTGATCATAGTAATGTATTGTGATCATCAAGGAATTGAACTTGTGTTCTATTAGTTACTAGTGTAGTGACTTACCTCTTACCCTACTATTACAATTGGTAAGTGTTAGAGAAATTATGACTTTTATCACCATGTAGTCAACCATTATCATTGCTTCATCACTTTGCATCTCTCTATGTATAATTTATGTATTTGTGTAATGTTTGTTGAAGTTCATGTATGTGTCTTATACCTCACATAATGGATTGAAATAAATAAGAATAACATGTATAACTATATTGCCATAATATTAAATATGAAAATAAGAACAGACATGGAAGGATGGATTGGCCATGTATGTGTTATCTCTTCATGAAAACAAGTTACCTAGATCCATCCCTCAAGAGATTGTTAATTACACATAGTTGAGAGAATTGTACCTATAAGATGAGGAATTGAATGTGGTAGGATGGTTTGATACACTCATGCAATAGAATAAAGTGTTAAAACACTAACCTAACTGATGGGTGTTCTATATGCACTAAAAAACACTTAAAAACCCTCAATTAAATTGCCAACCCGGGGTAAGTAAACTTAGAGTTGTAGCAATATATATGCCAAGGTAGAAATATTGGAGGTAGTATAGTCTAACTAAGGAAGTGGCTATCTGAGAACTAATGTATTCAAGCAAAGGCTAATAATCAAACCCTATCAAGAAACTTAAACTATTTACCCTAAGTAACCTTTGAACAAAGGATTGATGGATTGTCCTAGGAAAGAAAATGGAAGCCCTACTTAAAGAAAATTAACTTAATCATGACAATAAGCAAAAGCAAGCTATCTATTTAATATATCTAATGAGCAATAACAACAGCAAACTACTTTAATTAACCTACTCAAATTCAATAAGCAACAACAATTAAGCAAATGAACAAGCAAGCAACTATCATATTAAAGCAAGTAAATAAGCAAGCAACTACCCTATCAAAGCAAGTAAACAAGAAATCAATCAATTAACTAACCTATGATAACTTCTATAGCAAGTTAACTAATCAAAATTACTCAATAAACAACTAATCAAATTAATAAGCAAGTAAACTCTATTCTTAATTTAAACTTCACAATTACTTCTAATTTACGAAAGGAAATCTTAATCTACTAAATTCAAAGCATCATGGCAATAAAGGTAATAAACAACTACTCTTTAATCTACGATAAGAAAACTATTTGTTAATCTACCAAGGCAAGAAGACTATTCTCTAATCAACAAAAGCAAGGAAACTATCCTCTAATCTATAAAAGCAAGAAAACCACTATTCTATTTAATTCAATTGCATTCTATGCTAATGTAAGCAAATTCATACTACTTAGAGATTCATAACTGAAAACTAAACTCAATAATCAAACTTTGAATTAAAATTGCAACTTAGATCTAGAATGGAAATTGCATAAATTAAATTAAACTAATCATATTTTAACAATTTAAATTGCAAAGGGAAATACTCATAAAACATAAATCAAATCCTATTTCTATTTCAGCATATAACAAGATAAGAAAACTAAGAACTAACTGAGCAAACTAGATAAGCAAATTGAAAACTAAATTCAAAGCTAACAACTAATCATCCATCAAAACCTTGCCAAAGAAACCATTAACTAATTACTATGTTTTAACTTTGTTTTAAACTCTATTTCAGCATGCATAAATTCTAACTATCATCTAATCACACAAGGGTTAGTGGCTTAAGCTTAAGTTATTTCCTATTTAGTTAGAAAGACATGGCATATTAACTATTCTTCATAAGAAACCTTTAATAAGAAACTGAAACAATTAAACTATAAACAATAATTACACAGTAAGTAAGAAAGATAAAAACAAATGTACAGGAAATAAAAGAAATGATAATTACATAAATCAAATACACAAACTAGATAAATAAATATTCACCTAGACTGTTGGTGGGCCCCCTAGGAGGTCGTGGCTACTCCTCAAAGATGAATCACGAGCTCAAGCAACATGATTTCAACATTAAAATGAAAAATGCAGTTTTACACAGTTTTAGCAAAATATGTCTGAAAATGGAAAAACATAGATGGCCTATCATTTTTCTCTCTAACACTATTTGTCTGACCACTGAGGTGGTTTTTATAGATTTACAAGCTGAGAGGTCGACCAATGAAAGGGTCAACCTCCTCTAAAAACAACAAATCACATTCAATGTGTCTTAACCGCCGATGGGTTCTAGAAACAAGGTGAGCCAATAAACACCAAGCATAACAACCCAATATAAGTTGTTATAAGCTCAGTAGTTGGAGGCCACGAGCACAAAGAAAACCCATGTCTCTGATTCACCCATCGCTAGTCGTCGATATGATAACTGTCAAATCGCCCATGGTTTTAGTGAAGGATGGAGTGTCAGATGGAGTACCGGACGGAGTGTCGGATGTAAAAACGAGCTGTGATTTTTCCTTTGACACACAAAACACAAATTAGTTTCCTAAAATCATTAAAACATGTTGAATTACACTCAACCCCATCATAAAACATTAATCATGCATACCTGGTATGAATCATGGCGATTTAACACAAAAACTCTTCAAAACTCTTCAAAACAAGAAAATACATATACACATTTGGTCAAAAAGGATCCAAACGGCATCATTATATTAACCATATCGTGGGCCCAATATTACCCCCACACCCAAGATTTTGCAAGTCCCACTGCAAACAAAAATGAATCACCCAACATGACTAGACTTGCAAAGGAGGGGGTGGATTAGCTTTAGAATATTCTTCCTCTTACCTGGGGGATTTTGTCTTGGGCCTTTTGCGATGTTTCAATTGCATCTAGAGACTATTATTGGTGGCATTCATATCATCAACCAAACGTTGTAGAGAATTCATCTTCGCTTGTAGGACAACGTTATCATGGCGTAAATGACGACTTAATGTTTCATGCTCTCTAAGTTTGAACTGGAGGGTTTGGAGTTTTTGGAGGCTTTTGATGACATGTGAGGAAGCCTTGAGATGTATATTATACCCTTGATCCTTTAAACCATTCAAAACAACAATTTTACCTCTACAAAATTAGTTCCAAAAGTGACTTCCTAGAAGCGCAACAATTATGCCCTGGCGAAGTTGTGAAAAATAGGTATCCAAGTGACACCTGTAACTACAATACAGTTACTCATGTGTAAAAAATGAGAGAGGTTTTTTTTTTAATATGTCCTTGATAAAAACCTCTCTTGGTTTTCAAAACTTCACTTCCAGTTGTTAGGAAAACACGACAAGAAAACACGACTAAAACAGGAAAAACAGAGTGTTTTATTTTCTGAAAAACTAGGCCTCTAAGAGAATTGAATATATCCCAAACCATAATGTATATTCAAAAACTGAGAGAGGTTATTATTTTTGGGTATTTTATGAACAGAAACCTCCTCTAGGTTTCAAAAATAATTTATCATTTGTTCATAATCCAAGCTTGAAGTTGGTTACTTAAACATTACAGAAGCGCAGCGTGCTCTCAGCAGAAACACGGTGTGGTATTTGAGAGGGTTTTTGGAGGCCTTCTCAGAGTATTTATGGGATGAAAGTGGTATGGTTGGAAATTATATTATGTCTTCTACACAATGGAACCATCAAGCACTGCAAATTCCTTCTCCAAACCTCTGAAAAACTGACTTGAAGTCAAGCTTTCCAACTGTGTAGGAACCCTCCTATAGCGAATGTATTTGGGGAATTTGTCTCAAATAATAACACATGTGCATAAAATTAGGGAGGTTTTTGTTTCTTGGTCTATGATTGACAAAAACCTCTTTCACTTTTGTTAAATTCATCTTCCTTAATTCAGAAACCAATTTTGAAGTAGAACTTTGACCAAGACAATCATTTGAAAATTTATGACTAGGAATGATGACATGACCATGATGAAACTTTATGACCTTGGATGAGTGGAGGGAATAGTAATGACACCTAGACACACCAATGACCATTTTACAACCAAGAGATGTCAAATTTTATTTTGAAAATATAACAATTTGACCTAATAACCCTATCAATCACATGAAAGAGTAAATTTGATCACTGGTGACTGACATAACTGACAGATACTAACAAAAGGCTTGGTTTGTACTGGTAGGCATGGTGAACAGGAGAATTTTTATTTCCTTTCACCGATCTGTAACAATTCAAACAATTGTTCCTCTTTTTATAAGCTTGTAATACAGATGGCAGTAAGTATTTAGCGGTTGTTATCGCTCTGTATTTGTCACAAAGAGTAGTTAAGTATACGAAGTCTTCTATAGCATAAACATAAAAATGCCCAGTAAGATTATAACACACACAATGATGTCAGCAGTATATAATTTAGCATACCAATACAAACAATTGCTGATATAATATCCCAAGACATTGTAAAAAGACAGTATGACAGAATTTTGACAAAAATCCTACTTCCTCTTCTCATGGGTTTGTTATACAAATGGGAAGGGATTAGCATTTTTTAGCTCAGGAAACTCCCCCCAGACTGAAGACATGGCACGTCCGCATGCCATGAATTAGAAATAGGCTTCTTAGTCTTTGTTTTTTTTAGAGGGGGGTTAGCAATAGGCTTCTTGGTCTTCTTTCCCGATGAGGCTGCAGGGGTATCAACAAGTTTCTTGGACTTTTGGTCCGGTAAAGGAATAGCTTGAGCATGAGGGTTTGGGTGGAGTAACAGTACCTAGATAAAGAGTCTTCTTGCTAGTCTTGATTGTAAGATGAGGGTTTTCAAATTGGTAAATGAACTCATCCCACATTTTCCCTTGTTTTTCCAACTCGGCTAATACAATTAGTTTGATAAGGCCATGGTGAAATAGGTTGTTATGGGGATTGGTTACATTCTTACTCACTTAGGAAGACATCCTCTCAAGACTCTTTAAGAAGTAAAGGGAAAATTCAATGGCTTATTGAACTGAAAGTGAGCTAATAATCGAAAGTGACAGGCTTTAAAGACGGAATATCTACCTTCACGTGTAATCAGTCTAGTGATGACTATGAGAGGGTTGATTAGATCCTCTTTTATCCACTCCTTGGAGTATCCCTTAGCTCCAGATATGTTATGAAATTCAGTTTTGAAAACCCTGTTATAGCTTGCTCTTGGAAACTGGTGGTGTTTAAACCAGCGGTCTCCAACTCTTGGGAGATTTGTGGCTGAGGCAATTGATTTCTCAGAGACCACGAACACAGTGAATAGGAGCAAAGGCAAGATAAGAGTGTTCCATTATTATTTGTTTTGCCATCGTGCTTACACAATCCATTCCTCTTTCTCACATTCTATAAGTCATGTAATCATAACTCTGTAATGAATAGTTTGTAACGAAAATAAACTAGTTAAGTGGTCTGTTAAGGAAATGTACAGCAGTTTACAACACACATGGAATTAGCAAAAAGTAAAATAACTATTGATATAATAGCCTGTATTATGAAAACAACACACATAAATTTTTACAAAGATTTACTTCTTCTAGGCAATGTTATCATTTTTCAACTCATGAACCCCTCCCCCACACCTAAGTATTGTGACACCTCACAATCAAAAATATAGGAAACCAGACAGTTCTCCCAATAGCCGAAGATTTACAGCTTGTTAAGTGTAGAGATGAATTTCACAGATTGGTCTAACGAGACAGTTAAAAGATGGCCCCACCTATAGGATAAGATATCCTATATATAGATAAGAAGAGGTAGGCAAGAGAGTTTCAAGATAGTCTCAAAGTTAGTTCCCAATGGAAAGTTTATGGAGTTCATTAACCTTAGCTTAACCATACATACTTCATGTCAGCTTTGTCTACAAGTAATTTCGTACATCAGGACAAGTTTAAATTTATTATTTATTTTTATTTTGTCAGATTATCATCCTCGCTAGGTAGAATGCCCCGCTGCCAACAAGCATGTTCAATACTCTGGCGGGTTTACCTAATCATACCACAGGTTGGTACCCTCTGCCAGCAGACCTGTTCAGTATCCCGACAGGTTAGCCTCTTACACCCTCAGAGACTGGCCCTCCATCTTTTAAGATTTTAGTATAAGATTTCTTTATGCAAGAAGATGGGGGGACATCTCTGAAAACAAATTTTTATTTCTTTCTTTTTTTTCAATTGGGATGGTATTTATGTTAAAGGATAACTTTCCATTATATTCCTTAGTGATTGTCCTGATGTAAGAAGTACTTAAGAGGACGTGGCCTATCTAAAGATATGATATAATCAAGTTATTTAGTGTGTAGTGGATGGTACCATTGAGAAAGAACAGAAAGGTATCTCTAGGCTCAACCCACTTTCTTCTTTTGTAAGTTATTGTGATGTTTCCATGACTAACCGCTAATCATCCCTCCTTGTTACTCTTTAATAAATATACTTTACTCAGTTACTCAGGTTTCTTGGGAAAACCATACGAGTGACCTCTAAGCTTGATGGTTACGGTATCACTTCCTTATATAGAGGTGAAGGTTCAAGAGTAACTACTTTTTAAGATGCCTTTGACTATCATTGAGAACCTCGATCTCAAAAAACCTTCATTTAGGCCCTCAAAATGGCCCCGGAAGTTAAAACCTGCTAAAAATAGTAAATTGCCCAAATTGCCAGAACGCTATTTTGAGCCAGTTGGAAAAGGTG
This sequence comes from Picea engelmannii, assembly GCA_009831015.1. NCBI lineage: Eukaryota > Viridiplantae > Streptophyta > Pinopsida > Pinales > Pinaceae > Picea > Picea engelmannii. The sequence goes on along the minus strand of ML789987.1, from coordinate 212,211 downwards.
GGTGGCCACCAATATCCACCTGGATCAATCATCCCTCCTTCAGAAGCAATGGTCTCCATTGTGTTGAGTTCCCAGGGGAGAAGGAAAAGCGTTTGTTGAATCTGCATCTTGGTGAGTTGCTTGTCTTGTTGAAGACGTCGCACTGCTCAGTTTGTGGAAGTCTGTCACAAACCTTTTGAGGTTGAGGCTGTTCAACAAATCGGGCTATATGAGAGGACAGTATGCAGAAGGAATCTTTGCGCTTTGCTGCAACCTTGTCGACCTGTTTCTGATGGATAGAAGGTGCTTGGGGCAAGTTTGTAGTGGTTGCAGTGTCCTTCTTTTCTCCTTTTGAAAAGATTGTGAAGAAACTAAATTTTGCAGTATGAGATACTACCTTGCAACACTTTTTTGGTGGAATAGTAGTCAGAAATACCTCTGGTATTCTGTAGAGATGACCCCCCAAAATAACAATGACACTACGGGGTCGAGACTCATAAACAGCATGGCGTCTCCACATATATAGTTGGCCCAAGAGAACATCACAGACATCTAGTGGGGCAACATCACACAATACCTCATCCTTGAAAGGTTGGATGTCGTATGACAATCGACATTATTGGCTGACACGGAGATCTCGTCCTTGCCAAAGCCACCCGATGTTATATGGCTGCGGGTGTGGTGTTGTCGACAATCCCAGTTGTTTGATGACCTCTGCTGAGATTAGGTTTTTATGGCTTCTGCTATCAACAATAAAATGAAGCGGGGTCCCCTTCACCCAAATCTGTGAATGAATAAGGCGCTCCCCCTCTTCAGGATCTGTTGGCTCTTCTGGTTGAATTGTTGTAGTCGTGACAATGGCAGTGGGGTCTGCGTCAATGATCTGTCCTTTACCAGTATTTTCAGAATCAGATTCCGAATCAGGGTTCGGCTCCTTGTCTTTGATCTCGGCCACCAATGATTGTTTTGAGCGACACTCATCGGTGTTGTGCCAGGGGATTTTGTGGAAATCGCACCATTTTCCGGTTTCCTTCTTTGTCTTCCCGTGACCCTTCTTTTCCTGTGTCTTGGACTGCTTTTCATGAGACTGTTTGTTAGGGTTGTCTTTGTCATAATTTGGTTATTGTGGATTTCCAAACCCAAATTCTCGTTTGTTCTGGTGCTTAAATTTCTGCTCAATTTTAACAGCATATCGATAAGCAGCACCGAGTGATGAGATGTCCAGAAAATCCATTTCAGCCTGGATGTATCTGTGTAGAGCCCCACGGTATTTCAGAACCAAATGTCACTCAGATTCTTTGATACACAGCTTGGTGCACAAGGTATGGAAGGTATTGGTGAACTCCGGAACTGCTTGGCCCCTCTCTTGCCGCAGTGTGGTCCATCTCATGTACTAGTCCTCATAGTTGCCAACAGGGTAATACTGTTCCTTTACCGCATCCACAAAACAATCCCAAGTGGGATCGGCCCCATATATTCCAGACTCCTCTGTCGAACTTTTCTCCCAGTAAGTTTCCCACCAATGTTTGACATGAGGGAGAGCTTTAAGGAGTGCGAAGGTGATCTTTTCTTTGTTGGAAAAATTGTGAACAGAGAAATAACCTTCTAGCAAAGTTAACCATTTTTCTAGGGCTTCTGTATTTATTTGTCCTTCAAATACAGGAATATCAAAGTTAACGTGTACCTTGAAAGGCGAGGTGCCTCCAAAGTGGTTGCTTGATGAATATGCGCCTGATTCTATCGGTAGGCGTTGAAGGATGTGGGAAAAATTCTCCATCATTTCGTCCCTCTGTCACGTGAGAGCTTGCTCAAGCAACAGATTGATAGGATCGTCTGCTCTGTCGTTTTTCTTTTCTTCCGCCATTGAGGGATTCTTGGGTGTGCGAGAGTGATTGTCTTCAAGAGAGACAAGCTCGAGACCCAACTTGCTATAATCGGACCTCGTCGGGGACATGCACTGAAAATACGATCAAGAGCAGCCTCCTCTGATACCACTGATCCGGATTATTTTCGGCACAAAATGAGAGCAGAGATATAATAAAGAAATGCACAGAGATATTGTAGATATTCAATAATATAACATAAATGTATTATATATGCAACCATAAACACATATATATAGTAATACACGATTTCTATTAATCAAAGAAATGTACAGAGACTGTAAAAATACAGAGTGAAAGACTCGCTAGAATGGTGGCAACTTATCTCTGAGAAGAGATGTGACGGCTACTCGCATTCGCAATAAGATGATTACAATGAGGCTGGGAAGGCCTTTTTACAATAAACGGGAATGCCAAAAGTCCTAGACATCCAAAAACCTAACCCTAGGAGATGAAGCCCCAAAAGTCATGTGGGCCCTGTTTGGGTAAGTTAGTACATCAACTTCCCGGGGTCGTAACTTTTGTATACGATCTTCGTTTTAGGCATGTGATAGCTCGTTGGAAAGGTATCGTCAAGGTGATTCATTTTGGGGGTTAAATTATGCCTCTAACTATCATTGAGAACCTAGATCTCGAAAAACCTTAATTTAGGCCCTCAAAATGGCCCCGGGAGTTAAAACCTGCTAAAAATAGTAAATTGCCAAAATTGCCAGAAAGTTGTTTTGAGCCAGTTGGAAAAGGTGGGTGGCCACCGATATCCACCTGGATAAATCCTCCCTCTTTAGGAATAAATGGTCTCCATTGCGTTGAGTTCCCAGGGGAGAAGGAAAAGAGTTTGTTGAATCTGCATCTTGGTGAGCTTCTTGTCTTGCAGGAGACGTAGCGCTGCTCAGTTTGTGGAAGTCTGTCACGAACCTTTTGAGGTTGAGGTTGTTCAACAAGTCGGGCTATATGAGAGGATGGTCTGCAGAAGGAATATTTGCGCTTTGTTGCAACCTTGTCGACCTATTTCTGTTGGATAGAAGGTGCTTGGGGCAAGGCTGTAGTGGTTGCAGTGTCCTTCTGTTCTCCTTTTGAACAGAATGTGAACAAGCTAAATTTTGCAGTATAAGATACTATCTTGCGACACTTTTTTGGTGGAATAGTAGTCGGAACTACCTCTGGTATTCTGTAGAGATGACCCCCCAAAGTAACAACGCCACTACGGGGTCGAGACTCATAAACAACATGGCGTCTCCACATATATGGTTGGCCCAAGAGAACATCACAGACATCTAGTGGGGCAACATCACACAATACCTCATCTTTGAAGGGTTGGATGCCATATGACAATCGACACTGTTGGCTGGCATGGAGATCTCGTCCTTGTCGAAGCCACCCGATGTTGTATGGTTGCGGGTGTGGTGTTGTCGATAATCCAAAATGTTTGACGACCTCTGCTGAGATGAGGTTTTTCTGGCTTCCGCTATCAATAATAAAATGAAGTGGGGTCCCCTAAACCAACATTTGTGAATGAAAAAGGCGCTCCCCCTCTTCAGGATCTGTTGGTTCTTCTGGTTGAATTGTTGCGGTCGTGACAATGGCAGTGGGGTCTGCGTCAATGATCTGTCCTTTACTAGTATTTTCAGAATCAGATTCTGAATCAGGGTTTGGCTCCTTGTCTTTGATCTCAGCCACCAATGACTGTTTTGAGCGACACTCATTGGTGTTGTGCCAGGGGCTTTTGTGGAAATCGCACCATTTTCCGGTTTCCTTCTTTGTCTTCCCGTGACCCTTCTTTTCCTGTGTCTTGGACTGGTTTTCGAGAGACTATTTGTTAGGGTTTTCTTTGTCATACTTTGGTTGTTTCGGATTTGCAGACCCAAATTCCCATTTTTTCTAGTGCTTAAATTTCTGCTCAATTTTAATAGCATATCGATAAGCAGCACCGAGTGTAGAAATGTCCAGAGAATCCATTTCAGTCTGGATGTATCCGTGTAGAGCCCCATGGTATTTCAGAACCAAATGTCGCTTGGAGTCTTTGATACCCAGCTTGGTGCGCAAGGTATGGAAGGTATTGGTGAACTCTGAAACTTCTTGGCCCCTCTCTTGCTGTAGTGTGGTCCATCTCATGTACTGGTCCTCATAGTTACCAACAGGGTAATATTGTTCCTTTACCGCATCCACACAAAAAATCCCAAGTGGGATCGGCCCCATATATTCCAGACTCCTCTGTGGAACTTTGCTCACAGTAAGTTTCCCACCAATGTTTGACATGAGGGAGAGCTTTAAGGAGTGCGAAGGTGATCTTTTCTTTGTCGGAAAAATTGTGAACAGAGAAATAACATTCTAGCAGAGTTAACCATTTTTCTAGGGCTTCTGCATCTATTTGTCCTTCAAATACAGGAATATCAAAGTTAACTTGTACCTTGAAAGGCGAGGTGCCTCCAAAGTGGTCGCTTGATGAATATGTGCCTGATGCTATCGGCAAGCGTTGAAGGATGTGGGAAAAATTCTCCATCATTTCGTCCCTCTGTCATGTTAGAGCTTGCT